>CANTUT010000064.1:445000-452500 GCA_947687605.1 Reutealis trisperma
GCTCGGATTAGAAAATAACTAAAATGATAAGTTCTGGCATCAACAGCAAAGAAAGAGAGCGATAATTGATCATGTAATGAAGACAATACCAACACAGAGGCTCACCACACAAAAGATTCAGAAAGCTAATGCAAACTGAAAGTAAGAAAAATCAAGAATATATAGGGAACCAAATGAAGTAGATAATAATTCATTGTTGGGCGGGTGCACTTGCAAGTGATAGATAAAACCATATACTGCCACACCACAAAACTATAAGTAGCATCTAAGGAATCATACAAAACTGCCTAACAAATCCCCACTTGTGATCAGTGAAATATGATCAAATGAATTCTCTCTTCTTCTTCTTCTTCTTCTTCTACTTCTTCTAACTCATTCAGTAGAATTTTTTTTTTTTTTTAATAATAGCAAAACTAACAAAAAGTCACAATTCCAATTGAAATTGGAGAAGAAAATTAAAACCCAACAAAACCCCCAGAATTGAAAACGAATTTTTTAATAAAACAAATTAAATTTGACCTCACAGAATCATTTATAAAAATTAAACATCACAATCATAAGTTCAAACTCTAAAATTAATAAAAATAAGTATTACGGTTGCAGCGACTAAAATTCTAACTAGTATTAACAAGATCTAACAGAAGATCCAATAAAATATTATTAAAAAAGGGGAAGAAGAAACAGAGAAAGAAAATCGATTACCTCAACAGTCCAAATAAAGAAATCAAGAGGCTCAGGTGGCCTTTCTTTGCTCATTTCCTTAGTAAATATCCCCAGAATTATTACCTAATCTTCAAAGCCAAACAACAGAATCTCAGTTTCATCAAATTTCAACCCAATTTTCGCTCACAACCCGAAAGAAAATCAAAGAAAACCCAATCGTAACTCTATAGTTTATATAAATGGAAGGAAAAAAAAGAAAAAAAGAAAATAAAAGATAATGGAATCAGAAATCAACCCATACAAAGCAATAGATTCCAATATACTAAGCTTTTTCCTTCATCGAAACTTTTAATAATATAGTATAATTAATTAAATAAATAAAAAGGGTTTTGTTATTTTCCAGGGAAGCAAACAGAAAGTGAAAGAGAAAGAAAGATGGATAGTTACCGTGTAGGAGAATGTGGAAACTAAGGTAAGTGAATTTCGCTACATTTGAGATTTGGAAAATTAAAAAAAAGAAAAAAAGAAAAAGAAAATGGAAAGAAAGATAATGAATGTAATGTAATAACAGAGACAAAGGGCACACAGTGTGTGTGTGTGTGTCGCTTTAATGGGACTGATCTGATTGGTTTACTTTAACACGAAAACACTAGCGACTCTCTTTCCCTCTCTCTCTCACTGTGTGTTTTCTATTTGTGTTTTTGCGTTACTTTCCCTTGCGTACTCACCATTTCACCACGCGCCTTCTCTCTTACTCTCCCTCTTTCTCTGTTTTTTTTTTTTTTTTTTTTTAATGATCAAATCTCACAAAGGTAGAAATGTATATGAACTTCTATAACACTAAACACTGTAAATTATATTTGATTAATTTGAAATTAGATTTTTTTTACCTGAAAATTTTTAGAAAAAGCCTTTTTATGTATTTAAAATGAACTGAATTTCATCAATAAATTTGCGATTTAATACAAATAAATCAAAAATAATTTTAAAAAAAATAGTGTGTATATATATATAATTGACTTATATTTTTTTTTTTTACATAAAACTCAAAATATGTGGTTTACTATTATTATTATTATTCTTATATGGAAATATTACACCATTGTTGTTTATACTTCTTAAAATATGTTATTTCGATGTCTAGATAATTTTTATTTTTATTTGATAAGTTTCTAAATATTAAAACATAATCTCATTTATGTTTTTGTCCATCTATCAATCATCCGAATTAGAGGTGTAATTGAGCCACGTCAAATCGAACAATACCTAGCTCGAGCTCAACTCAATTAGAAAACTAGAAACTCAAAACTTGACTCAAGCTCCATTAAGCTTCCATGTTAAAGTTGAAGCTCGACTCAATCTAATACTCCAAATACTTAAACTCAACTCAATTAGACTTGCTATTATTAAAAAATAAATTAGATTTTTTTATTAATGTCAAATTAAAACTTAAATAAATTTGATTGGGCTCAAACTCGAGATCAAATTAATAAATTATTATATATAATATAAAAATATTAATATTCAATTAGATTTGTGAGCCACTCAATTTAACTTGATTTATTTTACCGTTCAAGTTTAACTTGATTCATTTACACCTCTGATTAGGGTGTTGACTAAGCATTTTATGGGCCCACATACACAAAATGTATGCTCCACATCACTTGCCACGTTTTTTAGTAATATAAAATGCCAAAACCAACCTTGAGGTCTAATTTCCTTAAAAATAAAATTAAAAAAAAAAAAAAAAGGGAACATAGATTATTAGAATTTTGATTTAGGTTTGAAAAAAAGAAAAATTAGAAAGAGCACATCGGCGATAAGAAATCAATGAAGAAGAAGAAATCATGCAAAATAGCACAAGATTATAGCATGTGGTGATTATCCTAGTTATTGTAATAATTTTCAAGTATCCAAATACCATTTTCTCCTATTCCTTCTCTCTCTTACACAACTGTTTCCTTGATTTAGTTATGGTTCTTAAATTAAACCCCTCATCTTTTCTTTCATATTCTTGATTGCTCTTTTCTTGATTAGTTTTTTGCTTTTTCCTTTTTTGGGTTTGCTTCATTTCCTGATTTTTTTTTTATTCTTGATTCAATTCCCATATTTTATTTATTTGCTTTGTTTTTTTTATCTTCCCTTTTTTGGGTTTGCTTTTTCTTTATTCTATCCTGAATCTTGATTCAAATCCCATATTTCATTTTTGTTTGCTCTGTTTCTTAGACTTGCTTCATATTTTTGACAATCTTTTATTTTCTTCTTCTGATTAAACATGGGTTTGAACACTTAATTTTTATCCTTAAAACCCAATGATAAAAAACAAATTTGTTCTTATAGAATAGTGGTTCACAAACTCAGTCTTTTGAGTTTAAAATATATCTTTTGAGATTTTTATTAGAAAATTCATTGGGAGGGGAGAATTTCAATTTAATTTTGGATTTTTAATACTTGATTGCCTAGAACTTTACTTTCAGGGGGTTAAAATGGTTTTTAGAAAGTTATATTTTAGTCTCCAGGTTAAGAATATTTTGTGTCTGTGGTGAAAATTTCAAAGGGTAATTTTGTTCTTTTTATTATTGTTTTTGAGGTTATTTTCGTCAATTCACTTATAATGCCCAACGTAGCAATAATGTAGAGGTACTCTCTATGTATTGACCCCACGTAATATTTAATCAGCATTATGGTGACTAATAAATGATTAAAAATATTCAAATGAGATTATTTTTTAAAATTCAGAAACTCATTGGATAAAAAAAAATTCAAATACCAAAAAGCAAATCTTAAAAAGTACATACACTAATGGTTTAATTTTTTCTACTTATATCAATATATAATTTTGGTCAAAACCATCATATTTTCTCAAAAACTTGCACACCTAGACATTGCCTAATGATAAGTAAAAATACAATCTACATAAAAGATTTAGGCTCAACTCCTATCCATGATACTAAAAAAAAAAAATATTTTTAGAAGTTATATTTTAAAAATAAAAAAGTAACAATAAATTATAAATAAAAATACAACCATGGTTACTCTTGTGCGCTTGTGTGACATGCTCTGGATCAAGTCTTTTCTAGAGCCTCTGGGTCAAATTCTTGAAAACTGTTCCAATTTTGCAACCATTGGCCCGTCCTCCACCTTTACTCTTATTAAATTATTATTTGATACGAGATAAATAAATTAAAAGTATCTCAAATAACTATTTTTATTTTCTCTTTATTATATTATAAATAATTTAATTTTTTATTTTAATTTATTTAGAAAAATATACATACTTTCGCAGCACTTTCTATTTTACTCTCTATTTCATTTTTTATTAATAAATCTATAATTCTATTTCTTTATACATAAAATTTATAATTTCATTTTCTTAAATTTACACAAAATTTTTACTCCTAAAAAGATATTAAAACAAATTATTATTATTCTTATAGCAATATCATTTCTTTTACTCTATATAAAATTTTTACTACTAAAAAATGTAACTTAATATAAAATATTATAACAAGTTATTATTATTATTATTATACTATAATTTTATTTTTCTACTTTACATTAAAAACAAAAAATAATCTAATTTAAACTATTATTAAAATAATATTTTAATAATATAGTACTTTAATAATAAATTTTGATTAATAATAATAATTCAAAAAATAAAAGAAATGAAACAAGAAGAAAAAATATTAAAATATTAATTTATGAATTAAAATATTGATTTAGAGAACCAATCTTTCTCTTCAAATTTAAGAAGAGAAAAATAGGTTCTTAAAATTATTTAAGGAAAAAGGATAAATAGAGTTTGTTGTAAGAAAAATAATATAATATATTTCTCTATTTTGAGTAAAAAGGTTATTTAGAAAAACTTTTAGCGTTACTCTAAGAAATTAGAAAATATTAACTTATTTGGTTTTCATTATGGAGCCCATTTTTTAGGGAGTAGAGACTTTTTCTTCTTTTTTACTTAGAAAATTATTCCCCTAGAAAGGAGATAATTAAGTTACTTTAAGAAAAGTATGTCATTTATACCAAACAACACTTAAAACTCATGTAAGCTTTTAATTATTCAGGTTTATAAAATTTTATAAACTTTTTATGTGGGATTTGCCTTTTAAATATAACAAGCTTACAACAAAACCTCCCAGAGCTAAAATACTATTTTGAAATTTTAATCTTTTAGAGTTTTTATTTAGTTTAATTTATAAAGAATATACCTAATCATTTAATTTTTTAAAATAATAAAATCATATTTAATTATTTAAATTTAAATACTTCATAAGAAATATGCTCAGAGAGTGAGAAAGAATTCATTAACAATTTATTTTTCACATAAGAGACCTGAGATCAATGGCGAATCTAATATCTTAATTTTACAATGAGATTAAACTTTTTATAAAAATTTGAGGAGAAACTCATTTTTCAAAAAATATTTAAGTCATTTCCAACATACTAGTTATTTACACACATCCGTTGCATGTGATTGTTATGAATTTTGAACGTGCAATTATACATTATCAAATATTAAGTATTTTATAAAATAAAAGTATTTTAATTAGTAATCAGACAAAATTTTAATAATTTTTTTGAAAATTAAAATTAAGCCAATAAACAAAAATTTCATAGATTAGTTTGCTAATAGTTATTATATATATTCAATTAATAAAAAATAAACTACAAATAATGAAGCAATCATAGTACTCATTTAATAATTCAAACTTACATAAAATTTATTTGCATATAAAATTTAATATTATAAAATACAAATTATGAATATTTTAATTGCTCATTAATGTTTTTAAGTTTTTCAATTAAGATAAAATAAATATGATTTGTAATATAATCTTTTGTTTAAAAAGGAAAGGAAAAGTTGACAAAAAAAAAAAAAAAGGCCCAAAATTTTAAATATGATTATAAATTCACGTACCTTTTACTTTGAATTTTGGTTTTACGCTTCAACTTACTAAGTACATTAACTATGTTAATAAGAACACCTATTAAGATGATACATAAAAAAAAATAAATAAAAGAAATACCCAACATAAAAAAATAAACACACTCGATAATAATAAAAAATTAAAAGATAATTGACTATTTTTTCTATCCTTTATAAACAATAAGAAAGACAAATCAAAACAATAATAATAAAATAAAACAAAATTTTATTTTTTAAGGTTATTATCATTAATTTAATATTTCATTCTTTTTATGAAACTTTAAGTTTGCTAATGGTAGTAAATTGTGAATTATCATCTATATAAAAAATATAATATAAAACAATATAATATTATTGTAATGCACATAAATTTACTACATCATATAAAAATATAAAAATAAGCCAACAACATGTAAAAGTAGAGAAAATTAGACTAAAAACTAATAGAAAATAAACTTGAAGAATTAATTTATGCAAATAAATATATAAATATAAAATTAAGCTATTAATATATAAAAATGAAGAAAATTGAATTAAAACTAATAAAAAATTCATAAAAAGTATCACGTCGAATATGAAAGATTGATCTTTTAAATAAATATGAGATATTAATATTATAAAATGAATATAAATATGAAGAAAATAATATTTTGTAAATATATATTTATAGTGAAATTATTTATCACAATCATTATTGATATATGAATTTAAATATAATTAGAATTACAACTTCCATTGTATTAGGATTTTTTTTTAATATGCTTTGTTTTTGATTAAGATACAAAAGATGAGATATACTAAATCAACCAATTTAAAAATATATGGTCTACATTAAAAAACAGTCCATATATATACATACATACATATATATATATATATATATATATATATATATATATATATATATATATATATATATATATATATATATATATATATATATAGTCAGGAGACTGCCACTACCATTGCTTTAAAAGGTTGCCAACTTACTTCAAAACTAACTTTCTTCTTCAATTTTTTTTTTTTAAGCATTGAGGAGACAGAGGAAATTAATCCTGAGTTTATGGCTCAAGAGAATATGCACTAACTACCAAGTTATATCTCAGTGTGCACTTTAAAGCTAACTTTACAAGTATTCGAGAAAAAAAAATAAAAATGTTTTAAGGGAGAAATTATAATTACATAATATTTTAATGCAGATTTTTATAATATTATACCTTTTCATTTTCTAAATTTAATATATATATATATATACACACATATACTTAGGGTGCATTTAGTAAACCGTAATGAGATGTAATATAATGTAATCAAATTAATTTTTAATATAATTTTATATTAAAAATTCACTTGATTACATTATATTACATCCCATTACGATCTACCAAACGTACTCTTACTTTAAATATACATTTTATTTCATTTTTATCCTTTATTACCTTTCGTGTGCAAATAAATGCATAAAATTTATGTGTACAATATAAAACATGAAAAAAAAAACACATAATGACAACTAAATCTGATTATGATAAAATGAAATAAACTCAAACAGTATTTTATTTAGTATAATAACAAGCAACTATTTATAAATATACGATGATTCAATAAGTAAATATGCACAAATAATTACAGGTAATCAGGTAACGCTTGATTTTATCTATAAACCTAAGGTTTCACCCAAGTCCCCTTGTTTAAGTCCAATCAAAACATAATTTCACAGTAAATGGGTTTTTCATTTCTTTTTAAATTGGTGAAGTATATTTTCGGACTAATTTATGTATTCACTGAGATTAAATCTCTTCTTTGAGTGAATTTAAAGTATACTCTTCATGTTTAGACTACACATTTAAAATTTATCTTTTAAGGGCTAATCTTGAAAATTGAATCTGATAAATAAATAG
>CANTUT010000065.1:7500-10000 GCA_947687605.1 Reutealis trisperma
ATTTTGAGAGGATTTTTCTGCGAAGATACAGAAAGAATAAAGTGATGGCTATTAGAACTTTGGTTTGGCCAAAATTTAGAATATATATTAGGGTTTGGGTGAAATTTCCACTAATACCCTTAATGAACTAGGTTAGGAGGATTTTAGTGTAGTGGGGTTTTGGGTATTTGGGCTTTTATTTAAATTTTCATGCTGAGTAAAATTAAAAATAAAAAGAATATTTTTCTTATTATTTCTATAACATTTCCCCCAAAAATATTTATTTTAAAATATTTTAAAAATACTCATAAAATTATTTTATGCTTATAAATTGTCTTATGCATGAAAATTCATTTTATTCTAAAATAAATTCTTTTATGCAAATGCACTTCATATAAATCATTTCACAATGGCAACTCATATTATGCATATTAAAATTAATTTAATATGCCACATACTCATCAATCACTTAGATCACTAATTTTCACAAAAGCACACACTTAATCTTAATAGTTCTAAATCAAGCAATTTATCATGAAAATTGCTAGGGTGGGTGTGGGTTGTTACAAGTCTGCCTTTTTAAATTTGGAAATCAACATCGTTTTAATGATACAGGTGTGTTATGTATATAACACAATCATGTCATGCATTGATGAGGCATAAGAGGTGTGCTATACATAAGCAATTTGGATGGTAGAGGCATGCCATAAGGTGACTAATTTCATGGCAAGGGTGTGCTATGTTTCATAGTAGGGGTGTGTTATACATGGCAAGGGTGTGCTATTTCTAAACCAATTCTACCTTTTCAAAAATTCAAATCTTTGCATACAATCACACAACCAAGGTCAAACTAAATCAAATTAGCAATTCAATCATTGAACATAACTTAATTCGATCATCAATCCAAAGCATTACTAATTAATCAAGTAACTACAGTTGAGGGACCTAGGATGTTAGGTTCTACTCCCTTTAAAATAATATTCATCCTCAAATTTTAAAACTACACTCACCCACTTATCATGCATTTGTCATTAGTTGCCTCAAACCAAGAGTGAATGAATTCAGTTATGTCTTCCAATATCACTTTTTATATGTAATTCTTAATCTCATAAAAATAAATTATACTCATAACTTCTAATCACAAAATTTGCAATTATAATCGCTTCCTTTGAGTCTCTTTATCATCAATCATTTAAAAACTAAACCCTTCATGTGAATATCAACTAACTCATCAATCAATGCTTAACAAGAATATCAACCCATCTCTCATGACAATTAATTTCTAATTCCACTTTGAATCTATTCTAAACTTAAACATATCCTTTCTCATATACTCATCAATATCAAAACCAAATATTAAAACAATTGAATTGTAACTCTCATCCCATCAATTATCATACTTTTCATATAAACACACACTATTGACCTTCTTAATTCTAAATGACCTTAAACACATAATTGTATAAGTAGAGACTCTATATAATCATGATTTCTCCATTCTCATACTAAATTTCATTTAACAGATTTACTTACTTATTATCTCATGAACAAATACTTGCTACATCATAAGCATCTAGTTGTTTATAAGTGATAATTACATTTTGACTTACCTTAAGGATTCATTAGGAAACCATTTCATATATCATACCACTAAAATAATCATATGTACATTATCAATTCATGATCTTTAATAAATTCTTCATATTCATATAAAATCTCAAGTCAATACTCATATTATTTAAAAATGTCATCATTACTAATCACTTTAATCACTTCAAAATTTAATTTCCTTAGCATTTCTAGAATTACACTTATAGAATGCATACTCATCATTTATAGTACTAGCTATCCCTTTGATAACTAAATTCACTCCCGGTCTTGTCCTTGAATAGGACTCTCTTCTCTTAACAGTCTATGTGTGCATTATGAGTAGATAGCTAATCCATCCCTAAGGTAACATCGAATTCCAATATCTCCAATTATATCAAGTTTACAAGCATAAATCTACCCTCAATCTCAACTATGCACCCTTTAAAATCCCATTTACCTCTACTGTCTCACCCAAAGGTATGGTTATCACTAAGGCTTCATGTAATAGCTCTTTAGTTCTGCACAATTCATTAGCACAAGAAGGCAACACAAGAGAATGGGATGCCCCAGAACCAAACAAACTCTCAGCTTCTAAGTTCACCATTCCTATTACCACATCATTAGCAACTTCAATGTCTTGTTGTTTAAAGGCATAAACTCATCCCTTTCCCTTTCCTTCCACAACTTGAACAAATCCAAACGTTTGCCCTTGAAACTTATTATTTCCACTTGCAGGAGCTCAACTCTTAACTCTCTCTTTTACACTATAGGTTGAGGTGTGGTTGGTGCAGCTTTTGGCTTGTTTCAATTGGGGTAGTTTTGAATGAAATGACCTATCTCACCATAACCAACACAAGCTCTAATTGTTATCCAGCACAATCCACCGTGCTTCCTTCCACATGTAAAGCAGTTAGGGCAAATTAGATCCTTG
>CANTUT010000065.1:17500-47500 GCA_947687605.1 Reutealis trisperma
TATTTCTAGTAGAAAATTCTCTAAAAAATATTCTCTCAAACGAAATTCATAAGGTACCCTCAAACTTTGCAATTTCTTAACCGTTTTCGTAAGTTTTTCTTTCCTTTCAATTTATTATTTGATTTCTGTGAAACTAATCATGAGAAAATTATTTTGGAGTTGTGTATTTACTATATTTTTCTTGATAAAATTTGGCCTAGGTGAATCTTTGAAAGAGCAATCAAATTTTCTACCAAAAACACAACCTTCTCTACACGAATCCTCCAAAGGTGAACCCTAGAACTCAAAATTTGAAATTTCATGCATAAACTCTATAGGAGGGGCGATTTGCATATGTTTGTGTTCTAAATTAATTTTTGTTATGTTTAGATAAAAAATATTGATTTAAATCATATTTTTGTATATTGCTGTAATGATCATAAAAGTACAGAAAGCAAGAAAGTTCATGATTTTCACCCTACAATCTAAAGTTAGAATTTTCATGCATATGGTGTACCAAAGGCTACTAATTTTGTGTATATTTGAATTCTAAACTAATTTTTGTTATGTTTGAATGAAGATTAATGGGTTAAATCATGTGTTAACATATTACTCTAATGACCGGAAAGTATCGAAAATAAGAAAGATGCATGGTTTTCACCTTAAAACCTAAAGTTGGAAATGTTCATACATGTATACCTATATAGGTGTTGATTTGTACAAATTACTATTCTAAAATGATTCTTATTTTGATTATATAAAAAATCTTGGTTTAAACCATGTTTTGCATATTACTGTAATGAATGGAAAGTGCAAAAAATGAGAAAAATCATGTTTGCTCTTGATTGTGTAATTCGGCCTACATTCGGAATTCAATCCCAATGTCTATAATTTTATGTGATATATTTTAATGATTATTCACATGTATATATGAATGATGAATGATTTGATTGCATGTTGATTGAAGGAATAACTCTAGACAAGTCTAGAGAAAATAGGGTATACCTACATTTTTCTAACCCTATTTTCATGATGTGATTAATATGTTCATGTGATTAAGGGATATGGGAAATAAGTTTTATGATGAGTTAATAATGAATTAATGATCTTAAATGGATGATGAGATTGATTGTATGAATTGGTCATAAGAGATAAGCATGGTACTTGAAAGGCTACTTGTTAAGTTAAAATATATGGAAGGTGTTAACTATATTAAGTTGAATGTTAAATGGAATTGATATTAAGGTTATAATGTATTGTGCTTGACTTTAGAAAAGTCTTGGTATGAGTTATAAAGTGTTTCTATGTGAGCCTATAAAGGCTAAGTGTGTAATACTTTAAAAGTCAACATGTTATGTGCAAGTGATGAGTGCACTTTTAAGTGCAACTCCAAGTTTATGTGAATGTTATATGTACATGGGATAGCTATGGGATAAGATAGCATGATATTAAGCAAGTGCTAAGTATTGAATCAAATATTATGTTAGAACTTAAGGAGTAGTATGAGTTCAAAGGGGCTACAAGTACTAGGAGCAAAGGAACCACAAGGTGAGTAAATATTATGTTCAAGTTACAAGTACAAGTTATCATGTTATGTGAACCCTTGATATCTTGAAACCCAAGTTCTTTTCCACTTTTATTTATGACTAAATGATTTCTTTGTAAGCTTGGGTTATGAAAGGACATTTAGTCCAAAACCATTTTTAATTACTCAATTATAATAAATAACCTTTGTAATTATTGCCTTAACTTATATTATTTCTGGAACTACACTATTATTTATCTTTTATTTGATAAGCTAAACATCTATTGTTATTGTGCCACATGTGATTGCATTTCTTTAATGGTATTTTATAAGTGATTACCATTAGCTCTAGCTATAGTACCTTAACCTTTTTTATGTAGAAATCCTCATCCCGATGTGAGCAAGCATTGGCTATGTGTTCGAGTGATTATGGCAATAGCCTTCACTCTATGTATTTGAGTGATTATGGCAATAGCACTCTATGTGTTTGAATGATTATGGCAACAGCCTTCACTCTATGTATTATGTGTTATAAGTGTGATTTCTGCGAACCTTTTTAGATTGCAAACTATGAACCATGAACTATGAATTTTATATCATGAACTATAAGTTATAAGCTATAAGCCCTTTCTAAGAGATATGTGTTATTATATAAGCTCTATTGTTTACTCATTGAGATCATCTATCTCACCCTTTTTCCTTGTGTGGTTCCAAATGAGCCTTATGAGGAGGCAAAGTGATAACTCAAACAACCTACTCCACTTGGGGGATTTTCTTGTCCAAGTTATTTCCATACTATGATGTGATAAGTCTCTAGATGCTTCCAGAGTTATTGTTATGGGAGTTTCATTTTTGGAACTTTACATTTTGAAGAACTTTATTTGGAGTCGAAATATTATTTCCTTATGGATTGTATTAAATTATATTTTTTTTAGTTTTTGCAACTTAAGGTTCTTCCTTTATAAAAGGTTTTTTTTAAGTAAATGTATGAGGTTTTGGTGCTACCCTAGGTAGTATTTGTATATGTATGAGTGGGTTTTATAGGCGTGGATGACCTTATGTCTCTCTATATTCTAGGACCATCATATCTCCAAAAAATGGGATGTGACAAGTGGGCATCATGGTGAAGGCTTTATGGCAAAGGCTTGAAGGTTTTTAGTTAAAAGGCTTTCAGACTTTGAAGATAGTTTATTAGCTTGGGCTTTTCTACAAGGGTGCTTTGGACCTCTTTAAAAGATGGTTGCTTTATCTCTGTTATGGTGCTACAAGTTTTGATCATGAAGACTTTGCAAGCTCATGGATAAGGACTTACCCTTTGTTTCAGATTTTCAATGCCCATCAGATGATTAGCAGACCTTGACCCTGTTGGACTTTATAGATGATGTAATTTGCTAATAAGGCTTTTTTCAAAGATAATGAAATGTTTGCCAAAGAGGCATGGGATGGGATGGCAGATTTTGAAGTTTAGGAATGGTTCAAAGGTAGGTTAGAAATTCTAAAAAGAATCAAAGAAGTTGTATGATTTTGCTATTTATAGCATGATTCATAGAAAAGAACAAGCCAAGCTAAACTTGTCGAAGAGACATTTAGGGTGATACTCTATTGGCTTAAACATAGATGACATACTAACTAAAAGGAAGTGCCCTAAGGAATGGCTGAAGGACTAGCTAAAAAAGACAACTTAGGAATCATATTCCCAATAAGATATAGGGACGTGATGGATAAGCAAGCGATCTGAGAGATTATGCATTAGCTCTTTGAATAAAGCGATGGGATGGATTGGCAAGTAATGATGATGACCTAGAAGGATATACCTCCACTGTGAGATAAGGGCATAGAAGATAATACTTTAGAGAATGAACCTCTAATGAGGAAGGATAATTTTCAAATACATGCAATGAGACAGATTGAATAAAGACAACTTTAGATACAAAGAAAGATGACTAGGATGAGCGCTCTCTCTCTCTCTCTCTCTCTCTCTCTCTCTCTCTCTCTCTCTCTCTCTTTCATTTTCTCCTTATTTTTTTAGCTTTAACTTCTGCCTAAGCCACCCTTTCAAGTTTTCAACTTAGCGAACTTGTTGCCCCTTATTGAGGTATACCATTTGTCCTTATCTTTATATTCTACACATTTTGCATTTCAGTTACATGTTAATCACTACCTTGTTATATCATTAGTTTAAATTTAATTCAACTTTGTTAACACTTTTATCGCATCCATTATAGTACTACTTTATTAATTTAAGGTCAAAACACATTATACAAATATATTCACTTAAGGAAAGATAATTGCTTTCCTCCCAATTTCTTATTTCAACTTCATATTATTCTATTATAATCAATTTAAATAATTTCCAATATTCAATAAGATTAATCCACTTTCACTTTCCAATTCCATTGATGAACCTAATTCATTAAATTTGAGAAAAATTATTTCTATTAATTAAATTTTGAAATTAACATCATACAAACCATGTTACATCATTCTTAAACTTAATTGCTCCTTCAATTTCATGAATTCAAGTTCAATTCTTAAAATCCCTAAATTGCTCTATAAACCCTAGAATTTGGAGAAGACCATCAGTTTCTTATCAAACTTCAAATTAATCATAGATTCATCAAATTTATACTTAAGCAACCAATTTCCATTAATTAATTAAGATTGAATCACTTTAATTCATAAAACTCCAATTCTTCCAACTTAGGGCAAATTTGGGGAAAACTCATAATTCATTATTAAATCTTCAAATTAATAATAGAAATATGAAATTTGCATGATAAAGAACCTATATGATCAATCAAACATTAAAACAAGAATTAGAATACAAGGTCCCCCTTTTGGCTAAGTTTATGCCTTTAAAATTCTTAAATCTTAAACCAAGCTTCCATAATTCATTTTGACACTTCCAAACCATTTTTATCCACCCAAATAACCTTAGATACCTTCAAACAAAATTTAGAACACTTTCCCTATTATTCCATTAAAGTGGACGAACCATGCATCCTAATGCACTTATATGAGTTTCATACTTTCCTTGTTTATTTTCTCATGTTAAACCCTTAGATCTCAAGCCCAAATCTCATATTTCATTAACTAACATACAGAATAAATATTTCATAATTTTTATTTCCTTAGGCTAAACCATATAAATGGAGCGAACCATATAGATGGAGGAATGGAAAGTTTTGCAATTAAAACACCAAAGTCATGCTTATAACAAGGAAAAAAAAATCCTCTCCATACTAACATCAACAAAGAACCATAACAAAATCAAAGTTACCAAGGTAAGAAATTATGCTTATATTCTCTTTTCCTTATTATAATTCAATTAGATGGCTAGGATTTCATCTACTTTGGTGATGGTCTTCATATGTGTAAATATGCTAAAAATATATCCAAACTTTCATATAGGAAGGATGGAAATTCAATTTGCTTAAGGATTTAACTTAATTAATTTTGATGGCTACTAAGTCAAATTTTGTGGCTAACTCTTCCAACATCAAATTTTGTCTTGGTTGACAATTTCTAATAGTAGAGAATTTATATTCATCCAACCATGGATACAATGAGCCAGCCAAGCCGATGGGTTTGAGCTCTTGGATGTTCAAAAACCCATGAACAAGCCCATATATGCATATTTCAAACTTAATAACTTAATAAATCTTTCATTTCATTTCTTTCACTTTAGTATACATATATCTACCTTCTAATATCACTGCACACTCTAGATATTGCTAGATAAATTTTATGCACCTTATAATGCACATTTACTAACCCTTGAATAGCATTTTTCAAATAAGTAAATCATGTAGGCTCACTAGGTCAAACTAAGTTTGACTTCTATTTTACTATTGTAGTTTTGATTAAAAACAACTTCTTGTATTAGTTTTATTCTCTCTAATGACTTTGGAGATGTTTAGGTACTATGTTCATATCCATTCACTAGCACTTTAGAATCACATCATAAGAAAATAATTAACTTAGTCACTTTAAATCAAACTCAGTTTGACTTTCATTTTACTATTAAAATGCTTATCAAAATTGATTTTATTTTTCATTCATTATTGCATTATCATTAAAATCACTTCTTATGATATTCTTATGGTTCTTAATATGCTAGAAAAACCTTATATAGTACAATACATGAACATTATCACAATTTGAGCAGGTAAATCACTTAGTCGCATTGAATCTTTTCCATTTTCAATTTAATTTCACCATCACAATACTCATTAAAATAAATTTCTTATGGCACCATTGCTAACTCTAATGAGTTAGAGAAACCTTGGGTATTACATTGATTTAGTCTAAAACATTTTCATACACAAATAAAAATTTAATTAAATGGAAACCTTTATAGATTAATCATTAAGACATGCTAGGGTCTTTGTGAATTTAATTACATGTTTAATCATTTTACTACTAATCAATAATTGAACACTTCAATTAATTATTATGGTAAACCTTTTATACTTGAAAGGTGATTACTATTGGATGTGTGACTTTCTAAGTTCATGTCTAATTAGCAATGAGAATGAGAAAATATTTTTCTCTACTAATGTGAAATTTCCACTTTACACTTAGTCTCATAAGTCATGAGTGATAACTAGCATTCCATATCATGACTACTTAATTAGAAATAAATATTTATAGTCAATTACTTTAAACATCACATGGACCATCAATCATAAATGATGCACTAAATCCCCTAATTAAAGATTCCAATCTTGGCTATGTGATTTATGTCAAACCCTAATATGCCTTGATTTTATGTCCTTATCTTAGTTTTAATTCTTAATGAGATTAAATTTCTATTAGAAACTATTTCTAGTGAATCTGTCTATCCTGGCCAGGAGCTTTAGTTATCAAGAATAACCAGATAGCATAGGATCTGAATCTCATTTACTCAAGGTAATGAATTCTATCTTAGTGATCACTTATCTCAACATATAACAAATTAGAACTATCACATGCCATATATTTGTATATGAATAGCATGTCTATGTAAGCAATAATAAATCCTAACCACCTATATATGAGATATAGTATCCCTCAAGTCAAAGGACTATATACATTATTATGACATATATGATAAATAATTGATAAGTAGTAAAACCCCATATTATTATCATCTAATGTTATAGTTTGACTATTCATCCTATGAATATCCACGTGTTTGTATCGATATCACATATCAAGTAGCATGAGACTCACTGCCTCTATAATCATCCGTATCACATATTTATTATAGAAAACAAACAGAGGTGATGGTCTTCCGGAATTAATGATGCCCAGTTATTAATCCTATATAATACCTAAGTATTTCGTAGCTCATTCTAATTGCAAATGATACTAAAAGACTAGATCTTTGAATGATAGTATGGTATGGGAATGATAAGGAATTGGATAGTAATCTTATGACATAATTTGTGGTGTTTGCCTAGTATGCAATTTTATTATGGCTAATTATGCTCTAATGATTTAAATATAGTCCATATGATAGTTAATGATGTAGACAAAGAAGTTAGAAAATGTAAATTAGAAAGTTATATTGAAAGGTAAGGAAAAGGATTTAAAAGGAAAACATTCAAGCTTGTTAATGGGCTTATGAGCTTGTCATTGGATCTTGATGTAATAAGGGCCCAAGCCTACTATGGGAAGGCTGGCCCATTGGGCCTAAGAATGATACAACATTTAAAACTTACGAGTAGAAAATGGTTGGCCCAAGACTATAGACAAAAGATGTGTAGAGAATAAGTCATAGGCTTTTAACTATCTAGCCACCAAAATTGATTAAGTCAAATCCTAAACCAAGTGGAACTCTCACTTTTCCTACATATGAATCTAGATTCATTTGGGATATTTCAACACTCGATGATGATCCTTACCTTTGTAGAGAGAATCCTAGCCATCCATCTTGATATAATCTTAACCATGCATTAAGATTAAATCCTAACTATTAGAATAGCTTGACAAATCCTCACCATCCAATCCATTACATATATAGGCAAGATTATGTTGAGAAATTTCATTTAGCTTTTCTCTACACCAAAGTTCTCCACCAAAGAAAGAAATTCTCTCTACCCCACTTGCAACAAGAGTCTTAGCAAGTAAAGTTAACCAAGGTGAGGAGCTATATCTATCCTCTCTTTTTTATGGTCTAAGATTGATTTTAGTGAATAGGTTGTTTGAAAAATTTATTTTACACCATATATAGAGTTCGGCCAACCTAGGATAGTCATGCATAGGATATCTTTTTGAATGATTTTAGGTGAAGAAAAATGATTTAAAAGGGATAAAATGAGCTTTGGGAACATGATTTAAGCTTTGGGAAGCTTTGAAGCATAAACATGATTAGAAGAAGAGCTTAGGGTTCTAATACTATATTGTGATGATTAAGTAACTATATATGTTATATGTTATGTCAATTTTGCATTTTCATAACTAATTTGGAGACTTGATGAGGAATTGAGAGTTTTCCCCAAATTTGACATAAATGGGACAAGTTAGGGTTTATATAGATAAGAGTAAATTAACTCAAATTAATTGATGGGAATTTATTGATTAGGTGTTAATTTGATAAATTCCTAGTCAATTTGAGGTTTGAAAGTAAATTGATAATTTTTCCTAAATTCTAGGGTTTATGGAGCAATTTGGAAATTTTGAGACCTAGATTTAAAATTATGAAATTGAATGAGAAATCTAGCTTGAAATTGATTAAAAATAAGAATGAGTATGTATATGATACAATTGATATATTTCTATCATAAGTTAAAGCAATGAACAAGTGAAAGACATAATTAGTAACACCATTAGTTTCTAATTGTTATGTAATTAGAATGTGATGAGTGTAGAACTTCAAGGCAAAGGCAAAGAAATTGCTCGAGATCGTGAGGGACTTTGAATTAACCAAGAATGAATAATCATTAGGAGCAAAGGCGTTAAGGTGAGTACCTAATAATATGACGTAATCATACTTCATTGCTTACAACCATTATTTTAATCATCATCCCTTGACATGCATTTGGTATGACGTGTGATATATCATTGCCTATTGATTGTTGAACTCTTGGGAATCTATATCCTTCCTCATATAATGTTGACCATGATGAGCCTTTCACTTAGTACTATGTGTTACTCAATGATGAGAATGATTGACATGCCAAGCTACTTTCATTGAATTCCTATTGTGAACCTTGAATATGCCTTTTTCATAAATACTATAATTAAGTAGAAACCCCCTTTGGTATGGGGAAAGACACCAAACCTTGCACACTTGGTATAAGCCTGTGAGCAGGGCAAGAGTATCCAATCTCTGTTAATGTCTAACTGTAAGACCTGATCAGTCTTGCGTAATGTAATACATACGAATAAGCAAGGCTTAGGCTGCCACTATTTAACATTTATGTCTAAGAAGCTTTCTGCTTCTAAAACATTCTTATTTCTTCTAAAAAGGCATGAAAACTTAAAATGACCAATTCTAAATGGTATCATTTCATTACTACTATGTTATGTTATATTATTATGTACTCTCTGATCTAGTCTCATCCTATAGTTGTTTATAATTTTCTAGGTTAGGGTGAATCATTAGCAAGGTAAACCCTGAGCTATGCTTCTCTGCTTGGAACTTGCTAAAGATATTGTGAAGATGTTACTTTTATCATTTTAAGGACATACGACCTAGAGCTCCAGGTGACTAAAGGCATACTGTTAATATATGTTATGTTTAAGAATAGTATAAATAACTAATAACATGTATTAAAAGTGTGTATACTTATGATAGTAGTTAAGAATGTATAGATAGTATTTGTGTATAATTAAGAATGATATTCTATTCATAATCATGGAATGGCACTAAAGTTTATTGAGTATAATGAAATAGTTAAAGTAATTATTGGGAATTGGCAATGAACAATGTGGTTTTGATCTTGGGAGAGATGGTCAAATAAAATAGGCAAGATGATAATAAGACCAATGGTGTTTTACAGGTTTAGGTGACCTTACATCTCCCTGATCTCTAAGATAGTCACAACCTAGAAGTTGGGTTGTGACATCCTATGACCACAAACATATTTAAAATATTTGTGTCAAGCTACTCTTTTATTTTTGTGACTTATATGTGCATGTTATTGTGTTATTGCATTATCATTTTGTTATATTGCTTAATTGTGGATGTAGATGCCACAAATTCATAACCCCGTTAAAGAAAAGGAAGTATCAGATGCCGCTTTGGCTGTTCCACCTGAGCTTAAAGAGACAGATCCGAAAGAGGATCTTGATCTAGTTTGGGTAATGAGAATGAAAGCGCAATATGAAGAAGCAACGAGGGAACTTCATATGTTAAAAGAGGAAGTACGAAGCTTGAAAAGAATGATGAGAAATGTGAAATAGGAATTAGGTCGAATTAGACAAATACATCAAAATTTGGAAGCAGAGCCAATCCCACCCCTCTGTGATGTTATGCCGGGATTTCCAAAGCATCTTTGCATGGCTTGTGGGAGATTTGACCATTCAAAAGAAGGATGTCCTATTAGGAGGCATATGTTATCCCCTTCACTGTTGTCAATAGGCCGTAGGCATGTGGGCCCTGGGGAAAGAGAAGCTGAGAATGATAAAAGTGGTTCAAAGAACTAAGAAATAGGGAGAACAACAAACTTATTTTGGGTAGAATTTTGGTGAATTAATGGATACGTATGTACATGTAATGGGTAGTTTAGTATGAAAGGTAATTAGTGGAATGTATATAGATCCTTTTGTGTACATATGATGTACTAATGTTAAATGAGCTATAAAGAAGTGGATATTATTGAGTAAAGTATTTTGTTTTTATTTAGGTTGATTGAGTTTTATTGAGAAACTAGCTCCCAATTTAAGAATTGATAAGGGAATTATTTAAGACAAAGGTAGGAATTTTCAAGTTAGGAGATGGGTAGCCATGGGTGACCACCGACTAGGATTTCAATCGTGTAATAAGGGTCAATTTGGAAATTCATCTAGTAGCCTTCCATGGGTGATGGCATGGTTGAGGTTTCACCCATGGGAAAGTTAGGTTTTAGCCTCTTACTAGCACAAATGGAACCCCAGCCGTGGGTCCAGCAGTGTGAGTTTAAATGCCAGTTTGGCCAGACACATTCAGGGATATAGGTGTTGGCTAAATTATTCTATTTAGAGCTTTCATGAATTTCCCTATTTGTGTTCTTGCAATAGGATCATTAAGAGTGTAAATTAGATATTAGTATTATATGTATTTCCTTGATTATGTTATGAAAGATATCTAAGGGAAAGTGAATTGATGTATGATGGATGTAAGCAAAGAGCTAAATGATATATGATACTGATGAATGATATGTTTATATGAAATTGTTAGAAGTTATGAACTAACAAGGTTATAAAATGAGAGAGAATCGTAAATAGTAATTGGTGTGATTATGAATGATATATATATATATATATATATATATATATATATATATATATATATATATATATATATATATATATATATATATATATATATATATATATATATATATATATATATATATATATATATATATATATATATATATATATATATATATATATCTTGTATAATGAGATATACATGGGATGAACTAAGAGTGAGTATTGTCGATGTTGTGACTCGAATGTTACCTTAAAGAATAGAATAAGAGAGACCAAGATCTCAAGAGGCCAAGAGCACTACTCCATACGCAGCATCTAATGTTGCATCCGTAAGAGATGATGATATAGAGTCATCTCGATCAAGAAAATGCACAATGGATACAAGGGAATGAGGACTACTAAGAAATATGGATGTATTAATGCAAGAAAATCAAGAACTAAGGTGGCAACTTGAAGAAATGAGGCAAAGGCAGGAGATGCCTCCACCACCTCCACCATATGTAATGCCACCTATCCTTAGAGCTGAAAACATTCCTCCTCTTCTGCCAAGGGTGCCATGCCGTGTTTGAAGAAGAATGTTACCAGAAGAAGGAATTTCTATGAATGATTTTAAGAAAATGAAACCTCCTAAGTTTAAAGGAGAAGAAGAGGAAGATCCATAAGAGTTTTTAGAGGAACTAGATAAAATAGCCTAGAGACTACCATTTCTGATGAAGAGTTAATTGAACTAGTAGGGCTACAACTCAAGAAAGATGCATGGGAGTGGTTCCAGAGGGAGATTGAAGACTAAGTTATATGGAGACGACCCTCCTATATAGGCCAAGTTCAAAAAAAGAGGATGAGTTCCTAACTAAAGGGGAAAGACAAAACCATGCCCTTCAATTCGAACAATTGAAGTAAAAGCCTGGAAAATCTGTGTTAGAGTATGCCTAGGAATTTAAACGTTTGAGCAAATATGCCCCTCATAGAGTACCTACGAAAGCAAGTAGGGTTGATCAATTTTGAAGAGGATTGATTGCTCCCCTCTACAATGTGTTGATAGTGACTAACTTCCCTACCATGGCCAAGCTAATTAATAAAGCTAAGCTTATGGAGGCACGGCATAAGACCGAAAGAGTGGAGTAAGCAGAGAGGGAGCAAAAACACAACGGAAAAGGAAAAGGCCAAAGTAGCCAGTAACGGGGAGGTCCTATCCAAAGTAAGGGTCTTGAGCATATATCCACGATATCTACACCATATCAACCAAGAATGGGAGGACAAAGTCAAGTTCAAGCTGAAAGTGTTTCAGTTGCCTCAACTCCAAGTAACATTGGCCCATACTAACCAAGACAATAAGGTCAGTCCATACCTACTTACACTACGTGTGGACAACAATACCAAGGAGCCTATGAAAGAGCCATAGGAGCGTGCTTATGCTATAGACAGATGGGACATTTCATTAAGGATTGCCTAATGACTATCAACCAAAGAACGACTATAGAGGTTTTGCAGGCCACTATGCAAATGAATCGAGTGCAAAATCGTGGACTGGGAGGACAAGGTCGTGGTGCCGAATAATCCTTAGACAATATGCAAGCTATAGAAGGATAAGGAAGAGGGAGAGTCTATGCACTTAACCAACAAGATGTTTCCATATCCCACAATGTTGTGACAGGTACCATCTTTATTCAATCTACTAATGCTTAGTGTTTATTTGATTCTAGTGCAACGCATTCATTTATTTCATAATTTTTGCTAAGAAACTATATAAGAATAAGGAGATGATGAATGAACCTTTGATTATAACTACACCTTTAGGGGAGATTGTAGAGTTAAAACAAGTATATAAAATTGCATAGTAGAAATTTCAAATAGGAAATTTCCTGTAAATTTGATGGAGCTAAAAGTTTTGGTGTTTGATGTTATACTAGGAATGGACTGGTTATCTATAAATAATGTTCACATAGATTGTAAAGGGAAAAAATTAATTTTAAAGAGGAAAATGGAGCTGAATTCACTTTTCAAGGTGATAGGAGTAGCATTACTATGAGTTTTATTTCAGCTATTGGGGTAAAAAGAATGTTAAGGAAGGGTTATCAAGCATATTTAGCACATGTTGTAGACATTAAGAAAGTAGATGAATCTGTTAAGAAAATACTAGTAGAAGATGAATTCCTGATGTGTTTCCTAAGGATTTACTAGGAATACTGCCGAATAAGGAGATAGAGTTTACGATGGAGCTTTTACCCGGAACTCAGCCAATCTCGATACCACCTCATCGAATGGCACCTTCAGAGTTAAAAGATTAAGAGTCTAGTTACAGGATCTGCTTGATAAGGGTTTTATTAGGCTAAGTAATTCCCCTTGGGGTGCTCAAGTGTTATTTGTAAATAAAATAGGCAAGATGATAATAAGACCAATGGTGTTCTATGGGTTTTGATGACCTTATGTCTCTTTAAACTCTAGGATAGTCACAACCTAGAAGTTGAGTTGTGACATCCTATGACCACGAACATATTTAAAATATTTGTACAAAAGTGATCTATCGCTTATATTCTCAATACTTGAGAATAGATTCTCTTACAAATACTTAAGGATTATATTCAATAATATGAAACCCTTTTCACATAATGAATGTATTTGTAATGCCATTGGGAATTATTATCTATTATTATATAACTATTATATGGCTCCTCCTAGGGAACATACAGCTATCAAAGGGTAAGAGAGAAAATAGTTAGCTAGAAAACATATAAAAGGCTAGCTAATAATGGGTGTTCAAAATAAAGAACAAATAAGGGGTGCAAAAGCTGAAAAAGTGTGGTTTTCATCACTTTTAATGTTATCATAGGGTTCTAGTTTTCCAAAGAAAGACATGTGGAAATATTGCATTAGCTTTACATTCATAAACATCGCATCTCATCATTCTAACCCTTTACAACCATCTAAAGATGACTTTTTTTATGACTCAAAATGGCCTCAAGATCATTTGTCCTTATCATGAGTGTGAAGCAACTTTAAAAAGGAGGACTTACCCTGAATATGGTTATCTCTTATAAAGCATATTTGTATAATTGAACTTCTTCTCATCAATAAAATATTTATTTGGTTTTTTCCTCAATTCACTTGGTTGAAAAACAAAAAAGAAGAAGTGAATGGTATCCTTGCTGAGGACCCATAATTAGGTTCCTTAGGCAAAAGTTAGAGGAAATAAAAAAATAAAAAAAAGAGATGATGTCCTCGCTAAAGACCCATCACTGAGCTCCTTAGGCAAAAGTTAAAATAAATGAAAGCAAGCAAAAGAAAAACTAATGAATCTTAAACTTGAATTGGTGATTGATGTACCTTTTATAACAACCCATACTCTTACTAGGAGTTTCATGACAAATCACTTGATTTTAGAGTTATTGTGACAAAATGTGTGCTTTCATGAAATTTCATATGTTATGTGAGTTATGAGCAAGTGACATGCTAGAGTAGTTCTAATATCCATACTATGAATTATGAATATGAAATAGATGATTTATATAAAGTGCATATGCATAAATTAATTTAATGCATATAAAGTGAATTTTCATGCAAAAAGCGATTTTTAAGCATAAAATAATTTTTATGAGCATTTTTAAAATATTTTAAATTAAATATTTTTGGGAGAATTTTAATGAAAATAAGAAGCAAAATATTTTATTTTTAATATGTTATAATCAGCCCATAAATTGGATTAAACGCCCAACTCACCAAAAGCTCAAGACACCTAAGCGCTCCGAACATAGCTTATTAATGGTAATATTATAATTTTGTACCCAAAACCCTAATACCACCTACAATTCGGCCTCCCTAGGATGTGGTAACCTCCATTTTGTTTTCCCATAAAATTTTTATAGAATTTTCTCTAAAAAATTCCCTTGATCGAAAAACATAAGGTGCCTCCAAACCTTGCGATTTTGTGATCTTCCTTGTAAGTTTTCCTCTTCTTTCAAGCTAATTTTTAAATTTTATGAAACTAATCATGAGTAATCCATATGGGGCTATATATTTACTGATTTTGTACATATTTTATTCAACTTAGGTTATTTTTTTAAAGGGGAAACCAATTTCTAACTGTGAACATATCTCTCTTTTCTCAAATCCATCAAAGGTGAACCCTAAAACCTAAAAGTTACAATTTTCATGCATATATGCTTCAAGGGGGCAATTTGTGTATATTTATATTCTAAATTGATTTTTCTTATAATTACATGAAAAATATTGACTTAAATCATGCATTTACATATTACTATAATGATCGGAAAGTATAAAAAACAAAAAAAAAAACCATGATTTCCATGGTTATGTGGATTCGGCCATTCTTGCGATTTTGATCCCAAGGCCTATAATTTTTATAAGGTATATTTTAATGATTGTGGACATGTGTATATGAATGGTACATAATTTAATTGCATGATGATTGAAAGAGTAACTCTAGGAAACTCCTAGAGTGGTTCGACCATGCTTAGGGTTTCTTAAATCCTAATTAACATGTTTAGCTAATATGTGTACATGGTTAAGTGGCATGTGAATTGAGTTCTATAATGTGTTAATTGTTAATTAATGATATAGGATTGATTATATGATTCGGTCCAAAGGAGATAAGCATGACTTTTTAAGGTTTACTTATTAAGTTGATATGTATGGAAAGTATTAAGTATACCAAGTTGGAAGTTAAATGAAATTGATATTAAATTATGATTCATTGTGTTTAGCTTTAGAAAAGTCTTTATATGAACTATTATGTGAATTCATGTGAGCATGAGAAGGCAAAGTATGCAAGACTCAAAAGTCAATATCTTATGTACAAGTGATGAGTGTACTTCTAAGTGCAACTCCAAGTATATGTGAATGATATATGTGTATGGGGTAGTTATGGGATAGCATAACATGATGTTAAGCTAATACTAAGTATTGAATTTTAACGATATGTTAGAGCTTGGGGATTGTTAGAAATGTAAAGGCTACAAGCATTAGGAGCTAAGGAACCACAAGATAAGTAAACATCATGTTCATGTTACAAGTACAAGTTATCATGATATGTGAACCTTTGAGATTCTTGAAACCCAAGTTCCTTTCTATCATAAATTATAATTATATGAATTCTTTATTAAGCTTGGGTTGCCAAAGGATAATTGGTCTAAAACTATTATTAATCATTCATTGATATGAAAAGAACCTTTATGGTCGTTGCTTTACCTTACATTCTTTTTAGAACCACACTATTGTTTATATTTTGTTCAATAAGCTAAACTTCTATTGCTACTATTATACATGTGATTGCATTATTCCATGCTTATGTTATAAGTGATTGCCATTAGCTTTGGCTATAGTACCTATAAACCCTTATATGCAGAAATCCTCGTGCTAATGCGAGAAATCATTAGAACTTGTGCACATGGTCTTAACCCAATGGATAGGGGTAGTGTATCCACCTCAGCTAGAAGGGGCAATTCTAGCCATGAAGCCTTATTAGCTTCACGCTTCTTTATAAGTTGGGAGTTAGAATTTGGTATGAGGCCACCTCCCCCTTTCATGCTCGAATGAATAAGGCAACAGCCATCACTCTATGAGTTATAAGTTTGATTTCTGCAAACCTTGTTAAATCAAAAACTATGAACTATGAACTATGAACCCTTCTAAAGAGATATGTGTTATTATACAAGGTTTATGGTTTACTCATTAAGATCATTTATCTCACCCTTTAACTTGTTTACTCATTAAGATCATTTATCTCACCCCTTTTCTTGTATGGTTTCAGGTGAGCATTATGAGGAGACAAGGTGATAGCTCAAGCAATCTACTCTGCTTGGGAGGTTTCCTTGTCCAAGTCATTTTAAATACTATGATATGGAGAGTCGCTCTTACATGCTCCGGGAATTTTGTTTTTAGAACATTAATCATTTGATGATTTATTTGGAGTCTTAAATGTTCTATTCTTATGGATTGTATTCAAAGTATCTTTAAACTATTCTTTAGCTAGTTAAGGATTTCCTTTATTATCGGTTATTTAAGTTAATATATGTGATTTTGGTATGATCCTAGGCAATGTTTAACCATGCATGAATAGGTTCTACGGGTGTGGGTGACCTTATGTCTCCCCATATTCTAGGACCGTCATATCTCCAAAGTTGGGATGTGGCACCTTTCAACATCAATGAATAAGTGAAGAAAGGCTACTCTTGAATCATTAGAAAATTCATGCATTAGATACATGTTTCATGACATTATTAATACACATCAATCAAATGCATCTCATACACCTCATGCATCCATGAATTTGATCTCTGCATCTTTTGCAGCCATATTAAGGCTTTAGGGCTTTAATCAAACCGTACGCTTGTCAATTTTTAGGTGTCTTCCATCAAGTCAAAAGGTTAAGTCAAAAACTCTAAGGGATTAATTGAAAGAGAACCTACAAGTGTAAAGCTCAAATGGCTAACAATAATGACCTCCCGAGCTTGGAAGCCACAATTAAATCGGTTTTAGAGACTAGCTTAGCACCTATGATCAGGGATCAGATCAATCATATTTTGAATTAGCATGTTCCTCCATTTGTTAACCCTAGTAATTAGGCCAATATTACTAGCAATATTACTATAATTAATCATGGGCCGCGAGGCAAACTAATACTTCAAATCGGAGAGATGGGAATCCTAATGCTGATAATGTGTTCCTTGATATGGATGACTATTTTTAGAAAAAGTAAAATAAAGAATTGAAAAGCCAAATGAACAGTATTGAAAAACTATTAAAGGGAAATGTTTTTAAGAAGATTGAGGCCTTAAGTGCTCTTACCATTAATGGTGTTGACAAGCCGCCCAGTCAATTCAAGGTGCATGGTATGACTAAATTCAATGGGATGAGTGATCCAAATGTTTATTTAAAAATGCATGCACACTATTGAGTACAACTTCCTCTTTATTCTTATAACTTTTTCCAACTTCCATGGATGAAGATGTAGTGAGATGGTATTATGACTTAAATAAAAGAAAGTAAAAGGATTTGAACTTATTGTCAAAAAGCTTTGTAGCTCAATATAGCTATAACACACTGCTAAAGGTAACCCCTAAAGACTTGGAAATGATAAGGCAAAAATTGGATTAGTCCTTTTCTGATTATGTGGTGAGATAGAGAGAAAAGGCCCCAAAGATGACCCACTATATAATCAAAAAGGAACAAGTGCACCTCATTGTGAAGAGATCTTTACATGCCTTATATAATAGGTTATTTATTTTTCCTTTAAAGATCTACTTAACATCGGCCTGTAATAAGACTAGTTGGACTATGAAGATAGTCGAGCTAATGAAGCGCAAAAGGTGAAGAACTCGTCTAACCTCTTTGTTTAGACTACTAGGCTTCATCCTTTTAAGGCAGGTCAAGCCATATTGCAAAGAGAGTTCACTCATCTAAATGAGCCATTATCTAGCATCTTTGAGGATCTGAAAGAAGATGGTTTACTTCAACTTCTCATTTCAGTGCTTGTACAATATACATTCTCCATCGTCCATATTTTCAAAGTCCTAAAGAGTTTTGGACTAGCAATGAAGCTTATGCATGGAGAAACTTTTCAAAACCCATTACTGAAGATCAGGATAAGAAAAGACTAAAAAATTTTCTCTATTGTTTAAATGGTTATGATTGCAACATTCAACCAATTGCTACCACATCTTTGTATCCTACAGGACCCGTCATCATCCAAATGATGCCCTTATCAATTATAATTTAGTACCACCAGCCAATAAAAATCAATCATAAAGTAAGACCCTCTTTTACAAAGTTACCTCTTCCTATTGACACAGAAGAAACAACCAGTACAAGGCCACCTACATGCTTCCAAAATTCCCAGGACCCACATGAATAATCCAACACATAGTGGAAAAATCTTTATAGATATGTCAATTTGAATGACTCAGATTATGACAACTTTAATCTCTCTCCTAGTCATCATATTTAAAGTTGTCTGCCATTTATGCACTATTGTATAATTATGTGTGTTTAATAATTGAAGGGCGTTTGTCCTTTTCCTCTTATATAATTATTATCATTTGTTAGTTTGTACAAGCCTCTCATCTATATAAGGATGCTTCAGTTTAGTTGTAAACAAGTTCAATTTTCTCTCAACCTTCTTTTGTAAAATATATCTCACTATAATAAAATGTTCTTCTAAGTTTCTCCTATCTTTCTAGAACTTCAAATAATATTAACTTCATAACATCATTTATCTCCATAAAGATTAAAGTATGCTCTGCCTCATTAGAGGATCTTATGCATCAGAAATAATCTAAGAAAAAGATCTTATAAGTTAATATTAGGCAGAGGAAAGGAGAGAATCCTTGAATTATGACTTTTGAAATATCCAACAACTTAGTACACTTATCTTCTTCTCTTTCTCTTCCAGACTCTTCCAAAAAGACCTTAGCCTCTAAAATAGAAAATTTGGTAGAATATTCTTATGTTCTAGATGATGCTTAGATTTCTGCTACTTCCATACCTCTTCTTAATCCTTATAATGTCTATAGAAAAGATAGTTCTCTTACTCAAAGTATTAGATCTCTCATTTCTACTTGAAGACCTATAGTAAAAGAATATGTTCAATCTTCAATATTGGACCAATGTGCTCTTCAACCAACCAATGCACAAAAATATGTTACTCTTGAAATTCCATCCTCTTTTATTGCCAAATGGAAACAAAAAGGGTATACTCACTTCCATTTGGGAGCTGTCCGAGTAGTATTTTCATTCCATGGAAGAAAGGGCTTGCCTGTTACAGCAAAAATGAGTTTGTTAGACACTAGATTTGTTCACTATGAACATGCTGTAATTGGAATTATGCTAAAAACCTTGAATGTTGCAAGCACAATTCTTACCTTTTTCCCTAATTTAATTTTTCCCTCCAATATCCTAATCTTTCTATAGCTTCTAAGATTCAAGCCCAAATTATTAGTGTTACTCATATTTTTACTTCCAAAGTTGCTACTCTTTATCATCAACTCATTTTTCAAGTACAAAACCATGCTCTTGATCTTCCTTCTCATGGCACTTCTTTTAATGCTTTATTAACTTTAGCTAATGGAGATGATGATATTCCTACTATCATTCATATTCCTCATTAAATTTCTAGAGATGAGCTAATTAAGCTTATGCCTCTTGAATGGCTTACAAATTATAAGAAATTTCATTAAGACTCCAAGCCCATTCAGACTACATCCTCTACTTTTCAAAGGAGGGAAGATGGAATGATAAAAATAATTTTTCAACCTCCCAAAGTCTACACATCTATGATGATCACTCTAGAAAAGAATATTCCCATTCACCGTCTCTCCTGAAAGATACCATATTTATGTCTCTAAAATTAAAAGACATTTTATATGAGATGCTCTAAGAAGTGGGATGTGTGATCCATCATGCACCTACTAAGATGATGATGATGAATGTTCAAATTCCAAGCCTACTAAGAAAAAGTGTCACTCTTCTAATCGTTCCATTAGAAAGCTAAGAGACAAGGATGATGATGATAGCCTATGATTGAGTTTCAGAAAAAGAAGCAAAAGAACTCTCCAGTTTTAAGAGTTTAGAGCATTACATAAAACCCTTACCTATTTATGAGAAGGCACACCAACAGCTTAAGTTCGATCAATATAAGACTCCTATTCCTCCTCTAGATGTTCCAATAGTTCAGGCCTGAGTGAACCCTTAATTTTACACTTTCATCAGCTGGCTACAGCTTGACACCTACTAAGATTAGTGTACTATGTAGAGCCAGTATGGCAATCCTGCTAGTCAGTTAGCGGCAGGGGTCGAGGGGGCAGTGCCCCTTGTAGCTGCTAATGAAACAAAGAATAGGCTTTTAGTCATATTAGTACGAGGATATTTAATTTTCGGATACTGACACTTTTCCTACCCTGACCAGATAGTATTTTTCCAAAATTGACTAGATTTTTTCTCAGACTAACTGCTCAGCTGTTCTAAAATTAATTTCGAGCCTATTAACACTGATCGATAAGATTTTTTAAACTCTGTAACTCCCAAAAATTGACTTAGAAGTCTCAAAAATTGACCCAAAACCTCTGAAAATTGAACACAAAAGATCTCAAAATGCGAGCCAAACTAATGACACATGGAGCCATATCGTGACTGTGCAAATTTGTGCCTCATTGGCTTGGCAGCCACACCAGTCTTTGTGGATCCACACCCCTTTTGCATAGATCCACATCTCTTGTACCTTTTCCTACTCCAAAATGACCCTTTTACCCCCTCTTCAGCCCAATTTCTATCCCTTTCTAGCCCTACCCCTCATTGTTTTTTCACTTTTTCAATTCTTAAACTACCCTCACCCACTTTTCTTATAAATACCCCCCTCCGTTTCTCATTTCTCTTTACCCCTTGAGTTAGAGTTGATAGCAATCCTCTAATTCCTCTACCCTTCTCCCTCCAACAACTCTCTAATTAATTAATTAATCTTTTTAATTAATGAATTATCTTACCCTAACTAAATTAATTAATATTTTTAATTAATTAAAACTCTTTTTTTAAATTAAAAATAATCACTCCATTAATTAATTAATTAATCAATCTTTTTAATTAATTAATTAATCACTTTTTTCAAAATCATATTAATCCCTTTTTTTAATCCATCCTTCATCCAAACTGATTAATTAATCATTTTAATTAGTTAATTCATTCATCAATTAATTCAATCACCCGATCTCGATAAAATAGAACTTCGGTCTGGTAAAACTCTCTGCCCTCTAAAAGCAAAGGTATCAACATTTTTCTATTACCTATAAACCCAAATCAAATCAATCAATCAAATTCATCCCTAAACCCCTCCACTTAATCATGGAATGAATTACGTGGGTTTTGATCTCCACTCAATGGAGTACGTAGGCATGTTTGGAATTTAAATTCAAACCTTAAATCCAATCCTGAAATTAATTCCATTTTTCCTTTGCTTTCAATTATAATTAATTATTTATTTATTTTTGAAATTAAGGAGTGATTATATGGTTCTCCTAAATCTATAAGGATTAGAGGGAACACTCTCCTTAATTTGAATGTTTGCTTTAATTATTTTATTAATTTTCTATGCACTATGCATTCATACTATGCCATGTTCATACACTTAATTATTTGCCACCTTATAAATGTTATTCATGAAATTAATTTTCTATGTCAAATTAAACTTAAGAGTCAAATTTAGATTATTTAACTAAAAACCTAGTCCCCGAGCTCAACATAGTTCGGAGACTAGTGATTTTTATACTTGGGTAAATTAATTGTAGAATTAATGAATTGAAGTCAATTTGGATTTTTTCCTTAATATTTTCCCAACTAAATAAAATTAAGATGGCGACTCCTAAAATCATTTTCAAAAACAACCAATCCAATGAGTCTAAACCCAAATGAGCATCTCAATTCCCTTTAGCAGATCGGACCAGTGCTCAGGTGAGGTCTCATAGCCTGCATGATGTTTTCTTCTACAAATCCAGAGGAATTTCCTCCTTTAACAAGGAAAGTCAATCCTCAGACAAAAATTATTTTTGCTCTTTGTGTTGTTCCCCCAACTGTCACTCCTACTAGTCAGTTTGAAGAACCAAAACCATTTGAAACTGTTTTGAACTGGCACATTGATAATGTCAAAACCTAAAATAAATTTCTTTAAAAAATTGACCAGAAATTGGATCAGCTTACCCTGCAACAAAGTCATTAGTCTACTTCTATTCAAAAAATTCACAAAGAACTTTCTTCTCAAATTAGGCAGCTTGATCGACAACTTCATTATCTTATTGATCAAAGCAAATTTGGCAAGGAATTCATGCAGAAAGAAGCTAAAATTAGGAGACTAAAAGCAGAATTGGCTAAAGTAGAAGCCAATATGTCTAAAGCTAAACCAATGCCTGCTCTAGATTCTTTCTTTGAAGCTTCAAATCCATTTCATTATTCTTCCAACCAACCACCTGTTAATACTTATAATCCTTTCAAGATGACTTATGAAGTCTTCCATTAGCCTCTTCCTCATCAAACTCAACCCATAAAAAGTCTTTCATCTTCTGAGTCAATAAAAGCATAGACACATTCTCCAAGGTAAAAATAATCATAGAAAGTAAACAGTCCATGTTTTCTCAAAACATGGTCTCATTAGTGTAAAGAGACTATGATGATTTAGAAGAACCTTCTGATGATGACTTTTCTTCAAAAACTTCAAACTTGCAATTGGCTGACATTACCTAAATTCTTGCAATTAAAGAAACTTCTTCCAATAATCCTCAAAGAAATACTAGAACCACTTTTGAAGAGACTCCCCATTCAAGAAAAAAACTGCCACTCTAACTCTTATGAAAAGTCAAGAAGAAACTTATCATATTAATGATCCAGATGAGTATCTACCTAACAAGCCGCTTCAAGCCCCTAGTTCTCTTTTGATACCTTACCTCCACATAAATAAAGAGATGTTATCCATGAAATGGGAGCATGGATTGATCTTCAAATGACAAGGCCTGATGCACATCTTAAAAAAGTATTAAAGGACTTTGTTTCTAGATTCGCTAGAACTCTTAGAGAGTGGTACCAAAGCATGGGCACTTATAAGATGATAGCCTTCCTTAATCTTCCTAGTGCCAACAATGCATTAGGAGAAATTCATAAACAATTTATTAGTGATTTTTCTCATTTTAAGAAAAAAATGAAGCAAGAATTCTTTGATATGAAATGTTTTTCCTTAAAGCAAAAAGATTTTGATTTTCATTATCAAAGAATGTCTAAAAGGTATTATTTGTTGAATGGATATAATGATCCTAATCTCCATTATACCTACATCTTTTCATTACCTTTTGAATTGCAACTTAAAATTCAGAGAATGATTACTCAATCAAGGAGGGAGTTTTCAAACATTTCTCTTGGAGAAATTCATTAGTTCACATTGTTGGCTCTTGAAAAACTTTGTGAACAATAGAATTCTTTACAAAATATCCTTGCTAACAAAACACTTACTAAAAAGGCTTGTAATAAGTCTTATTTGGGAATAAAATGCAAGGATAAGAATTGTGATTGCAAATGCCATAAGAAGAAGCATCATTTCAAAAAAAAATTCAAAAATCTCATGGCGCGGGAAACATGCCAAGCACAAAAAGTTTAAATTTTTTAAAAGGAAGTCTTCACACGAAAAAACCAAAAATTCATATCAATGTTCATTTGTGAGCAAAAAGGACATTTCTTATGAAATTATCCAAACAAACATCAAAAGGCACAAAAGCTTATTCAACAACTCTCTTATAGTTTGCGTAGATGTTGAATATTTATATTCAAAACAGGCAAAAAGCAGATCATGAAACAACCTTTGCTCTTAAATATAAAGATGTAACTGATTCAAGCTATGATTCTTCAGAATTTTCTAAAGATGAATTTTTCTCTGTGTTTTCCATCCAAGAAACTTCAAGTGGAACTGCTCCTCTTGTAAATATTTCTATTTTACCTTCTAAATATGATCAGCCCATTTCAATTATTAGGCTAATGGATACAGAGCTCAAAAAACCATGATAAATCCATCTATTCTTCTTAGCTTTCTTGAGGAAATTCATCATGAATACTTTAAAGCACCTGATGGCCGAGTGGTTTCTGCCTCTTTTAGATCCAAAAAACCTATTGGAATCCAATTCTTTCCTGTGTCCACTATATGGACCAAAGTTCTTGGTTCAGCCTTTCCAGACAAAGATATTCTTGTTGGGTTTGATGTTTATCAATTAGCAAAAGGTTTTCAAATTCTTCCCAAGGGAATCAAATATAAGAGATCTTTAAAACCTTATACTTCTATCCCAAAATTGTTCTCTTTAAGTGAGGTTTTACAAAATTTTAAGCAAATTAAAGATCTCCTTAAACAAGCTTGTACTGATAATCATGCTTAGTTCTCTCATCCATCTCCCTTATGAAAAAATGAGAATTTTTACATTCATCTTCCATTTAAACTCAATGAAGACATGAACCTCACCAAAGCCGCACATCTAGGAGTGAGTCCTTCTAATTTACTCTTTGCCAAAGAAAAATGTGCTCAATTGCTTAAGCAAAGCTTGATTGAACCAACCACATCACCATGGGCATGTCAAGCATTTTATATGGAGAAAAGATTTGAAATCAAGAGTGGGAAAAAGAGAGTTATGATTGATTATAAACTGCTCAATCAGTTTCTCAGAGATGATAAATTTTCTTTTCCAAAAATCAATTGATATGAACCCTAAGTATATTACACTTGAGACCCAATCATCTTTATGCTTGGAAGCAACTCTTTGGAAAGCTAAATTAGGTTTTTCCCACATCCGTTACCCAAATCCAACCCGTGATAGAGCACTTTAGAATATGATCACCTTTGGATGATGATCTCCGCGACATAGTACCAACTTGTAAAAGAGAACCTTGGAATAAATACACACAAAGTAATTAGCTTTGATTGTATTAACTTGATTCAAGTAAGAATCAAAACCAAGAGATCACACTCTTAAGAAAACTGAATTTTATTGATCATAACTTCTTTTCTTTTTACATGAATGATTGAGTTTATATAAAGGCTCAACCCTAAATTAGAATCAACTATGGAATAGGAAATCTTTCTAAATAAGGATTGAAGATTCCTAATTAGAAACTAATTCCTAAATAATAACTAAGTTAGAACTGAATTCTAAAACAAGTTAGGAATCCTTCCTATACAAAAAAAAAAAAAAAAAAAAAAAAAAAAAAAAAAAAAGCTATTTCCTAACTAGAAATTGAAATCTAATTAATTAAACTATAAAATTCGGATGGACCTTTAACCTAACATAAAATAGGCCCAAAACTAATTAAAATGTGAAAATAAAGTAGTTTAAACAATTCTTGGGCTATATACATGACATAGGTAGCCCAAACACTAAATAGAACATGATAAATTGAATTTGAAAAGCCCAACTATGGAGGGTCCAATTTGAATGAAGAATGGCAGCCCTGTAAACACTTGAATAGATTAGGCACAAGCAAATAGGAATGTAATTTGGCTTCTTCATCTTGACATTAGGCTTGAATAAATTGATTAAGCCCTTGAAGCTTCCTTGAATATAATTGGATCCATATGCAAAGCTAATGATCCAAATATCCTTGATTAGTTTATAGGAAACTTCATACAACCTTATCTTCTTCTTGAATGATCCATCAATCATGCACAATGGTTGCATTACATACCTTTGTAAGCTATCTTGATAGAAATAGCAACCTTGAAGAACCTTCTTGAAATCTTTATCATGCATGTATTTGTGAGCTTCTTACAAGGTATATAGATTCTCATCATCAATTCTCTTTTCATCCACCTTAATGAAGCTCATATCTTTTCAAAATTTCACCTAAAGGAGGGATTTTGGTAGTTGGGAATTCACCCTGAAGACAAATATAAAACTGCATTTTGTATTCTAATGGCCTAATATTAATGAAAAGTTATACCTTTTGGACTTAAGACAATGCCCTCTTTGTTTTAAAAGGCCATGATTTGAATCTTTGACTCCATTCTCCATAATACTTTAATTTACATTAATGATATCCTACTCTTCTCAAAAGACACTCAAGCCCATGAAAAACTTCTGGTCCAATTTCAATAATTAGTCCATCAATATGAGATAATGCTATAAGAAAAGAAAAGCTTGATTTGACAAATCTCAGTGGAATTCCTTAGCATGATCTTTAAATAGGGAAAATATCAACTAGTCCCCACATTGCTCAAGAATTATTGAAATTTATAGGTAAGCATCTATCAGTAAAGCAAATTCAACAATTTTTGGGAATTATGAATTATCTCTGGGATTTTATCCCGCATGCCTCTATGTATACAAGCCAACTGTCAAAAATGATAAAAAAGAATGCTCCTTCTTGGAGACCCATACAAACCTAAGCTATACAACAATTAAAAATTATGGCTCAAAATCCTCCACCTTTAAAGGTTTCAAGCACAAGAAAAAGAATCTTGCAAACTGATGCCAGTGATGAACATTAGGGTGCTGTGTTAATTGAAGAAATTGATGGGAAAACACATTATTGTGGTCATTCTAGTAGTCAATACAAGGATGCTGAAAAGTATTATCATACCACTATCAAAGAAGTCTTAGCAGTTAAAAATGGAATTAAGAAATTTGAATTCCATTTGATTAGACACTAATTCGGTGTACGAATGGATAACTCATCTTTTCTAAAGATTTTAGAGTTTAAAAATAAATTCATTCCAAGCAAGCAACTATTAAGACTAAAGGATTGGTTTGCAAAGTATGATTTTTCAATTGAGCATATAAAAGGAGATCATAATCTCATCCCATATTTGCTATCTAGACCACAAAAACTTCCAATCATGACTATTATTTCAACCTTTCCACTCATCCTCATGGCATCACTAGCTCCTCTTAATGCAACTTCTAAAAACCAATTTCCTCAGACACTCATTTCACCACTCTTGAACAAATCTATACTTATGCCAAGAACTATATTTTTCTTTTTCTTTCCAAGATTTTAGAATATAGAAAACTGCCTCTTATGAATTCTTACTTTTACACCCTCATCATCCAACCACAGCTTGACACCCACTAAGATTAGTACACTACGCAAAGCCAGTGTGGCAATCCCGCTAGCAAGTTAGTGGGTAGGGGTCAAGAGGGCAATGGGTTATAGCCAAGCCACACAACTCCTCCTTAGTAGCACCAAAATAGAAAACACAGGCCACCATATCACAAAACCTGAAGTAAGCCCTTAGAAAAATCTCAGTCCATTTAAACTCCTTGCAATGCCACCATGGCAACTATTGCATACCAACCTAAGTTGAGTTTCTTAACCTTGTTAAGTTTCCTAGTCCATAAATGCATGTAGTGTCTGAAATACGGCCTCTATGGTGCAAAAGTTACATGAAAAATTGCATTCACAAAAGCAAATGCATGAATCCACCCTCTTACATCCATGCAATCATCCACTACAAGCATCATCACAAATCATCCATTGCATAGAAGTTGAACAAAATGTCTATTAATCCTGAAACATGCATACATGAGCATACATCATTTGTGTGCAAATATACATTGCATATACAACTATCCACTACCATGCTCAATCATGTATAAATTAAGCTAACAACCTCTCCTAATACTGACCACTACTTTCTCGAAGTTGACCGATACCTCCTAAAGTTGACCAATGCCTTTGTGGAGCTAAATGATACCTTTCCAAATCTAATCGATGAAGTGTGACATCTAAAGTCCCTTTAATCCTAGCAAAGTTTCTTTAAGCCTTCTAAAAGGCCCAACTCCTCACATTCCGAAGCTCAAGTTTCTTCGATGCAACCAAAATCTTATTAGAATCTCTTGAGCTGTCTTGTTATAGGCCGAGGCTCTCCTTTTATCAAAATCTTTTCAAAATCTCTTAAGCCGACTCGCCATAGGCTGAGGCTCTCCTCTTATCAAAATCTTTTCAATCTCTTAAGCTGACTCGTCATAAGCTGAGGCTCTCCCTTCATAAAAATCTTTTTATAATCTATCAAGCTGACTCGCTATAAGCCAAGGCTCTCCTCCTATTAAAATCTCTCAAGCTGACTTGCTATAGGCCGAGGCTCTCTCTTTACCAAAATCTTGTCAAAATCTCTTGAGCTGACTCGCCATAGGTTAAGGCTCTCCTTTCACTATTATCTTGTCCAAAATCCTCTTCCACCTATAAGTGTCTAGAAGCGATATATGGTTCTTTTTTTATCTCTTTTATCCAAATCCATTAACTCCACCCATAAATATCTATAAACGGTCACCTAGACATCCATATGGTTTCTTTTTCCATCTCTTTTATCCAAATCCATCAATTTCACCCGTAAATGTCTAGAAACGATCATGTAGACATCTATATGGTTCCACTTTTCACATCTTTTACCCAAATCCATTAATTCAACCAAAAATATCTAGCCACTAGTTTAGATATCCCTTTTGTCCATTCTCGTACTTACATTTATTAGCCACATTTTCCATCTATAAATGTTTAGGAGCAATTTCTTAAGCATCTCTATGGTTCTTTTTACCATCTTTCTTTTTTAACCATGTCTCTCACCTAAACATGTCCAAGTACTAACGTAGACATCACTTTGGTTCCTTGTATCATCCCTTCTTTCATGTTCACTATCATCAGAATTACCTTACAAAAAAGACAATTCTGATGAGGGGACAACTGTGAACCCTTAATTTTACACTCTCATCATTTAGTCACAACTTGACACCTACTAAGATTAGTATGCTATGCAGAGCCAATACGGCAGTCCTTCTACACCAGACAGTATTTCCCTAAAACTGATTGAATTTTCTCTTAGACTGACTATTCAGCTGTCTTAAAATTAATTTTAAGCTTATCGAATATTAATTGATAAAATTTTTGAACTTTGAAACTCCCAAAAATTGACCTGAATGTTTCAAAAACTTTTCCAAACACTAAGGCAGAATTTCCAGTTAGAGTACCACCAGAGCACCCGTCACTCCCTCCATAGGTGATGCTACCACCCTCCTAGGTGGCTCACCAGTGGCACCGCCCAAAACATGTTTCTCATGGGAAAATTCATGGTTGATATCAAGACTCTTTTGGAGCAAATGGTGGCTAGGCAAACTCCTACCTCTGGTGGGGCTACTTCTAGTCTCAACCAGTTTACGTGACAAGTTTCTAAAGAATCCTTGGGTTTGGTGGAGTATAATAGTATACCTCTAGTGGAATGCCAACCTGCACTATAACAAATTAAGGAGACTCAAGGATTGTCAAAAACTACCATCAACATCGACCGCCCTTTCAATGGCAGGCCTACTCAACCAAAACTATGACCATTGCCTCTACAACAAGTACCATAATAATTCTAAGGGCATACCACTCCCAAAGACCAATCTTATAGCATACACTGGGGATGAAACAACATATGCATAAGCCTTAGGCTCGAGAGACAACCAAAGGGTGGGAGCAAGAATTCACATACCCGGTGTGGTTGCTGCTCATATTCTCCAACTCTTTTTACTCCTTCTGCACCTCATATGAATTTGGAGGCTATTAGAGATGCTGTACAAGAATTATATGGT
>CANTUT010000066.1:0-17500 GCA_947687605.1 Reutealis trisperma
ATTGCATAATGGTTGTGGTTGATGGATGGGGATCGGGAACATACAATACCACTTAAAATTTATGGATATGATTAAGATGAGATTGAGAAGATGAGCCATAATTGGTGTATGCTGGTCAGGCCTACTTATCGCCATGGCCGCTGCTGGTCGGGTCAATGCTACGTGGTACAGACCAGTGACGGCTGGATCCATTAGGTATAAGAGAACTTATTGGATTAAGAGAGTCAGGATAAGGGGATCAGTTCCCCATATTGATGATTAGTATGGTACTGTGGACTGTATCTTATCATTGGTTGCTTATGTGATTTGTTTGTCTCTGTGGCACGTTGCACTAGCATAAATATTAGATATATGTTTATAGGATACCTGTTTAATATATTAGCTAGTATCATTCATTGAGTCGAACACTCATTCCTATTCAATTTATCTTTTTAGTTCATAGAATGAGCTTGTGAAGTAAATTGTAAATTAATTTAAACTGCCTTTTTCCTTTTGGCAGTATTCTGTATTATTAAGCACTGAGTTATGTAAAATAATATGTGTCTAATTGTATTGGTACTCTAGAACTCCACAACGTTACATCCGAAATCTTTATTTTATTTTATTATCAGTTATTATATATTTTCTGAGTTGAGAAATTATTTTGTTAAGCAGAAACCCATTATAGTTAACTGATATATTCTTGAGATGATTGAGTTATTAGTCCAGTATGGCTTTGATTTAAATTAATGTTGGATTGATTCTACTTAACATGTGTACCCATAGCCCCATTATGTGGTGATTTATCATTTAGTGTGAGGTTAGGCTTACTATGGACACTAGTAGTCACGTGCATCACCTGTGTCCTAGTGCCAGTCACGCGTCCTCGGGTTCCGAGCGTGACAATGACAGTCACCAAAATTATCAAAGATCATCACCTTTCTTCTTCCACATGTCACAACTCGTTTCAATAATCTTTTTGTCAGCTAGGAAAATTGTGTAAGTTTAATTTATCGTCAGTCGAACATCACAGTAGTCAACCTTTAGAAATTATTTACTCTAATGTTTGGGATCCAACTCTTGTTTTGTCTAATTTGGGATTTCGTTATTTTGTTTTCTTTGTTGATGACTACACTCGCTATACTTGGGTATATTTTTAAAAAATAAAAGTGAAGTCTTTGATATTTTCCTTAATTTTCAAGCTCTTGTTAAGAAAAAATTTTCTTCCAAAATATTACCTTTTCATTCTATTTGGGGTGGAGAATTTCATAAACTTAATCATTATTATAAATAGCAGGGCATTATACATCATTTAGCATGTCCTTATACTCATGAGCAGAATGGTGTTGTGGAGCAAAAAATACATCATATCGTTGATACAAGTCTGACTCTTCTTCCTCATAGTTCTGTTCCTTTTTTTTTTTTTTATTTTTTTTTTTTTATTTTTATGGTCTTATCCCTTTGATACTGCTATTTCTCTGATTAATTCTTTTCTTACTCCTATTCATAATGAAAAATCTCTATATGTTGTGCTTTTTCATAAAGAACAAGTTTTTCAATCTTTAAAAATATTTGGTTGTAGTGTTTTTCCCCTTTTGGATCCTTATAATAAAAATGAATTTTCTTTTTGCAGTAAATGTTGTGTTTATTTAGGATGGTCTCTAATCATCATGGTTATCGTTGTCTTGATGTTGATAGTGATAGAATTCATATTGCTCGTTATGTTCGTTTTGATGAGTCCCACTTTCCCTTTCAAACCAAGAGTCCTACTGTTTTGCAACCTCCTAATCCTGACACAACTCTTTGGCTTCATATTATTTGATCGACTTATGCTCATTTCACTGCTCTGTCTATAGGTAATTCTGTGCATCCTATTTCTTTTCTTTCTACTTCTTTATCACGTAATCCTATTACACCGCCATTGTCTCCCAAGCCAACTATACTCCCTATTCAATCATTGCTTCTTATCCCTACACCACCTCTTTCAGCAAACCTAGCTTCAGTCAATGTGCAACCTGATTCATCCTCTCCTCCAAAAGGACTAAACCTTATTGTTGACCTGACTTCTTATCATGCCTCATCACAATCTTTAATTCATAAACCTACTACTCCTATCCGAACTCATCTTATGCAGCTGCATGATAAAATGATGGCGAAATGACATGCTCATCTTTTCCATTCTTAAACTTCTCTTGACTTTCTTCATACCAAACCAAACATATATAACCAAGCTAAATTACATCGTCTCTAGCATGATGCTATGCAAAATGAGATACATGCTCTTCTTGATAATCAAACTTGGGAATGGGTTCTTAGACCCTTAGATAAAAATGCTATTGGAAATAAATGGGTGTTTCGAATTAAATGAAAACCTGATGGGAGTATTTCTCATTATGAGGCTTGTCTAGTTGCAAAGGGCTATACTCAATAGTCTGTGGTTGATTATTCTGAAATGTTTAGTTTGATTGTGAAAGAAAACACAATTAGAATAATTTTTGCTCTTGTTGCCATGCATCAATGGAGTTTAAGACGATTGGATATTTCTAATGTGCTTCTTCATTGTTTCTTGGATGAGGAGGTTTTCATGTCTCAACTATAGGATTTTGTTGATAGTGATAATCTTGATTATGTGTGTTGACTACGATGTTCCTTTTATGGTCTTAAACAAGCAAAGCATGCTTGGTTCACTCGCCTTAGCAAATTTATTTTAATGCCTAGCATTGTTGCTTCTTGGGCTGATTCTTCTATGTTTTTTTGTGATAACTCTATATTCTTAGAGTTATTTTATTTGTTTAAACTCAAATTTTAGCTTAGTTTTTGAGAATGCAATAATATTATTACTTATTTTTAGAAATAAGTAGTTCTACAATTTATAAATAAATTATAATATGTTTTAAGTATTTTTATTGTATTTTTGCAGATTAAAATGATGTTATAATGATGCAATAATGTCATGACTTAGGCGATGATATCATTTTATAAATGATGTAGACAATAATGTCATTTTATAAATAATGCAGGCGATGCATGAAATAAATGATGCAGATAATGATGTCATAAAAATAATAATGTAGTCAATGATGCAATATGATTGAAAAAGAAGGTGAAATTTGCCTATAAATAAACATTACCTCCTTTTTCTAAAATCATAACTCAAAGTAGCAAAAAAATAGATATAGAGAGATTTTCATATATTTTCTTAGTATAGATTTTTTTTTGTTGTTATTTTGATCAAGAAGAGAAGTTTTTGAGCTCATATTTGTCAAATATTGTATCCCAAAAAGAGTTTTTTCTAAACTTGACTCAGGAATTTAATTATAAGTTATTATTATATTTATTTTTTTGATTATTAATTTAATTGTTTCTTCTTTTTTAATTATAAATAGCTAAATTTATTTTTCTAGAATTTAGATGTAGTCTCTTGATTATTTTATGATGTTCTATGTTTGATTGATTGGGTGTTTTGATTATTGGAATTAATTTTTTATCTTAGAAGTTAATGCTTGTGAATACTTGATCACTATTTACATGTTTAAAGATATTATGTGAAGTAGCGAGAGTGGAAGTATAATATTAGTTTATTAAGATATTAGACCTAGAGTATGCGTTACTCAGAGATAAGAATATTCATTTGTGATTGTTAAAATGATTTCCATATAAGTTAATTGGTTTTTGTTAATTGCTGGTGATAATGATAGTACATATAAGGTTAATATAAATATTTTGTTATTTATTTTGAGAGAGAACTTCACATAATTAAGGGAAAATATAATAATTAATTCTAATAAAATTAAACCAAGTAAGAAAACATAAGAACACCATAGGTAATTAATTGATGAAATCTAAATCCTAAGATTTACATACATTGAATTAGTTTTTTTAAATTTTGTAATTAATTATTCTATTGTTGGGTATAGTTTTAGTGAATTATTGCTCTACTAAATTACTTATTTTGATAATATTCTATTTAAGAAAATAGTTTTTAAGTGGGATTGCTATGACCTTACCACTTATCTGAGAATTTATTTTGAGGTGATTTTTTTAGTTCAATCATTTACAATCTACTTACCTGTACAATAGCATTAAATATCTAGTTTAATTTAAATCACAAGACTTCTCGTATAATAGTCTAAATAATAGAATATTCAATAGTTTTGGTAATTATCAAACATTTTTCGTGGAATCGACATTTATTTCACTACTATATTACTTATTCACGGCCTATACACTTGCATAAATCGCGCAATATTATGTAATAATGATCAATCCAAGATTTATGTTCTTGTTTATGTCGATGATATTATTGTTACAGGTACTTCTACTGCTTTAACTGATGGCTTTCTTGTCAAACTCAAACCTGAGTTTCCTATTCAAGATGATGGTCCTTTGCGGTATTTTCTTAGAATGGAAGTTTCTTATCTTTCCGATGGTATTCTTTTAAATCAGCAGAAATATTTACAAGATTTTTTGGTTAAGACCAGCTTGCAAGGAGCTAAGCCTTGTCACACTCCGATGGCTACAACTCCTTTATCCAAACATAGTGGTACGAATTTGGACAATGGTGAAATTTACCGTCAAGTGGTTGGTGCTTTGCAATATGCCACCATGACTTAACCGGAATTAGCCTTTTCCGTCAATTGGTTGTGTCAATATATGCAAAGGCCAACGAATGAGCATTGGTTAGCAGTTAAGCGTTTGCTTAGTATGTCATACAATTTCATAATGCTTATTCTTTGCACATGATTCTTCTTTGCAATTACAATGTTTTTCGAATAATGATTTGAGGTTGTTGTCCAAATGATGGTCGCTCCACCGACGGGTATACAATTTATAACGGTAAAAATCATATTTCTTGGATGGAAAAGAAGCAACCGACCATGCTTGGTCTTCCACAGAAAGTGAGTACAAGGCTATTGCAAATGCTACAGCTGAGTTACTTTGGATTCAATCTTTACTCCAAGAACTAGGTTTTTCTTATCCTAAATCTGCTATTCTTTGGCGTAACAATATTGGCGCGATTTATTTATATTCTAATCCCGTTTTTCATGCTTGCTCAAGACACATTGAATTGGACTATCATTTTGTTAGTAAGCAAATTGTGAATGGCAATGTTAAAGTTTATTTTATTTCTATTGCTGATCAAGTTGCTATTTGCTGACATTTTCACCAAGTCATCGGGTGTTCGTCAGTTTGAATTATAGTGTAGCAAGCTTCATTTTCTTCCTCGTCCACCATTGGCTTGCAGAGGGTGAAAAGAAATCAGATAACTTCTTGTTTAGATATCTTCCTATTTAGCAAATTCCTTATTCTTGTATAATACTTTTTGATCATATTATTCTTGTATGGTACGTAATAGTGTTTTCCTGTATTAGAATATTTGTTGTATAGACTACTATATATAAAGTCACGCGTATTTGTTTTATCACCCTCCATTTGGTCTCTAAGAGTGGCTTTTCCATGATCTTCCTTGCAGAGTTGTTGCGTAGTCTTTGGGCTTTGGGCCTCATTATAACCAAAAAAGAAAAAAAAAAAAAAAAAGAAAGCCATTTATTATGTATCCTTAAAAAAATATAGAGAATCAATTCATTATTTTTCAAATCTGTGTAGTGAGGAGTCATACCAAACTTTTTAAGCTGACTCAACAAATTAGACAGATGCATTCGCAAGTAGACATTTTCTCTCACCTGCTCATTTGCCACATCATTAACACGCCCCACTCATAAAATGACACTCCGTCAATCATTTACCACCCATTCCCAATTTTTTTTTTTCTTTTTGCCTACATAAATCAATCTCATGAAATAAAAAAAAAAAAAAATTTATCGGTATCTTTTCATTAGAAAAGAAAATAAATAAAAAATTATCTTAATTAAAATATTTTATTAATTAAAAATGCAATTTCTTGATAAGCTTATTAATTTGGAGTATATTAAATAAAATTATATTCACTTGAGGTGTAAATAAAAATTTTTCTCAAGGAGTTGGAACATGCACATAATAACAAACTCACAAAATGAACTTCAATATCTAATCAAAGAAGAGAAAAGTGCACACAAGAGAAAACAAATAAATAGAAGATCCAATTGACAAGCAAACAAATTTGGTTTAAACACACTTATCAATCAATATTTTTAATATTTTATCATTGTCTTAAGTAACTCAGCGTCAGAGGGATTCATTTAATTATCAACCCCACCAAATGAATTAAAAAAATTAATAAATATATATAAAATTTTAAGAATTGTATCTCTGACCTATTAAAAAAAAATTGACAGTAACTTATTGTTTATGAAAAATTAAAAAATTCTATGTAAAAATTAAAATTGAGAAAGAAAATAAATAATATAGTATTAATTAAAATATTTCATTAATTATTAAAATAAATTATTGTATGCACTCCACTACAAAATTAATTTTTACGGCAGTACATTTTGACTTTTTGTAAAAACTATTATGCTAGAATAATTTTTACTCCAATACAAATTGAGAAAGGAAAATCAAAATTAGGTCTATTGTTGAGATTATATATATATATATATATATATATAAACTATATCTAAGTGCAAGCATTTTATATATATATAATTTTTATTTTCCACCTACTTAAGATCCTCACTCCGTCACTTGTCCAATTGTCCGATTGTATAATCATACAATTAGGATATGTACTTTGTTTTTGTTAGAAAACTGAAAATAAATTAAAAAATAATAAATGATATAGTATCATCATGATACTATTCTAAGCCCAAAGATAATAGAATTCACAATCGTATCTTGATTGATTTATTATATAACTGTGTCTTAGACTCGCAATCTATCATGAGTTTTTTTTTTTTTTAAAAAAAACGCAATACATACTCTTTTATGTACATATGAGTTACTATTATTTGCATGTTATATGATCACCAAATAATATTTTGAAGCTAGTTTGAGCCTTGGACAATTGAGGAAGGGTTAAAAATAAAAGGTATGACTTTTGCTTCCACTAGTATGTACTTTAGAAAAATTGTCTTATGGTGTGCTTGCCTTGTTTTGGGGGCATTTGTTTTGTGGAATGTTGACCATTGCATTTAAACATTAAATATCATTTTTCATGACTAATCCTAATTTTATTCTTGTAAGACATAAATTGTTGTGCAGTGAAAATCTTTAAATTAAAATGTCAGTTTTTCTATTTGTTGGTAAAAATTTGGTAAATGGGAGTGTGCCACATATGTGAGATATAAAAATTATATTGTGCCTTATACTTCTAAAATCAAACAGATATTGATCCCTAAGTTTCCTTAACCACAATATGCTTGGATTCAAGGAATGCACTAGTAAAAATTGCAAATGTATGCTAAGTGCTAATGAAAAATTAAATTTGCAGGAAATTATAAACAATGGAATTAAGAAAAGAAATTTGACTTGACTTGTATTAATTGAAAATATTGACAAACATAAAATGGAAATATTGACAACGAATTTAAAGAGAAATTGAATGACAAAGGTTGGAAAACTGAAAGTATTTAAAGTAAGGAAATAAAATAAAAATTGTTGTTACTGTTGTTTTGGGTAGTTTTTGAGTGTAATTGTCTATCCCTCCTCATGTACTATGGCTTTTCTTTTATATGCAGTAGGATAACTTCCTATTAACTACTAACTTGCCCATTCCACTTTTACTCCCTTGAATTTTTCCACCACTTTCATTTCTTTAGTTTAGCTCTTCAACTATTCACATAAGAAACTGCCCACTTTCATAACCTCCACCTCAAGTCTCAGCTCTCATTTTTATAAATTAATTAATTTATTCAACAAATAAATAAATTTATTTACTAGACTTTGTAAATGGGCTAATAAAAATATATGGATTTGAGGAAATATGGATTGCAAATTTATGGTGTAAACAATTATGCCCCCTGTATATATATGACTTGGCCCAAAGACCAATGTTATATATGTGTATATTTAAAACTAATCACATGGATCAAGCCCGGTTCTCTTTCAAAAATTTGAAGTCCATTTTTATATTTTGCTGGCAATTCTAAGTCACCTTTTGTCTTCCACTTTTCCAATATTCAAAACTTGCCTAGTTTAAGTTCATCCTTTATAAGAAAACATCTCTCTCTCTCTCTCTCTCTCTGTTTTTTTTATCACACCATTTACAATTTTCAAAGCTCATTTCCTCTTCCCATTCAAAATCTATCTACCCCATTTCAAATTCTTAATCCACCACATACTCCTTCCAATCTTGAATCAAAATCTCATCCTTTAATTTTTTCAAATAACCCACCCATATCTAATTCAAAATTTGAATTACTCAACCCAAATTGTAATACCCAAGGTCTCCATAGCTCATCAGAGTTATAATAATACTATAAAATATAAATTTTATGAGTATAGTATCAATGACATAGTGATAGAATGACAGAGACTCTTGTTGGTGTTAAGTGCTTGAGTGTGTATTTTTATGAGATAGGAATATTTATTGTATGATTGAATTAATTATAGGCAATATGGCTTAGTTTAGGCTTATTATGATATGGGAAGGTAAGATTTAAAATGCTAAGTGAAAAGGAAAGGAAAAAGTTACGAAAAATTTTTAAGTTCGGGAAACGTTTCGGGTGGGCTTGTTGATGGGCTTTCGGACTCAAAGCCCAAGCCCATGGAGTGGCCGGCCCTAAGGCCTCAAATTTTGGTGGAACTTGACTAAAGAATGGTTAGAACAAGTTAATTAGGGGTTAGGATGAGAAAGGAATTTGGTTAGCCATATTTGTTGATTTATGCCAACTTTACACCTAAGCCTCCTACTTTTCCATCACCATGATTATGTTCACTTTGGTGATGATGGTATTCATTATTTTGATGCTTAGTCACCATACACCTAAGGGCCATCTCAACCATCCATCTTGATCAATCTTAGCCCTCCATTTCAAGCAAAAATGTGACCATTGATCTTGTGTGATTAAATCACCACCATTGATTTTATTTGTATATAAAATGAAATTGTGTTAAACCATTTCATTTGTAACCTACACCAAAAATTTCACCCTCATCAAAGACCAAAAACCTCCCAACTCATTCTTCAACTTAGAGCTAAATTTGAAGCATTTCAAGGTGAGATTTATTGCTTAAATAATTCCTTTCTTTCTTTAGCTTAAGTGTAATAAATTGTTAGCAATTATTCCTTTTCTTTTGATCTCTATGATTGGATTTTGGTGGAATGATTTGAAGGAGAGTTAGTTTGGCATGTTAAGTGATGAAATATGAGAATTGGGGTTAAGGATTTGGGGTTTAATAGGTGAATAATAACAAGGGAAGCATGAAAGATCAATAAGGAATAATGTTACATAAGGTTCGGCCAAACTAGGATTTTTAGGGGAAGTGTCCAAAATTTTTTTTAACAATATCTAAGGTTATTTGGGATGTTGAAAAGTGGTTTAAAAATGTAAAATTTGAATTTAGAGATTTTATTCAAAAATTGAAATTCTTGAAGGCATAATACATGATATAAGGAAAGTATGTAATATGAAGTGTAGTTTAATGTTTGATTGTTGTGGTAGGCTTTGCATGGCATTAATTTCATCTTGGCAAGATCAATTTGAGATTTGATTGAGAAATTTTGGGTTTTCCCCAAATCATCCCAATTTGGTAAAGTTAGGATTTATGGGAATTGAAAGAGATTAGTTTCAATTGGTAAATGAATGTTGATTGTTTGAGTATTAGTTTGATAAACATAAAATTTAATTAAGGAATTAGGAAGGAAAAAGGGATCTAATTGTTTTAATGAAAGGATTTGGACAACATGGGATTTTGGAATAAAGTGAGTAAATAATTAATGTGTTTATGTATGTATTGTTTAATGTATTGGAATATGTTTTGGTGATTAGTAGTAGGAAGTTAATGTTAAGTTGAGTTAGAATGAGATTAGCAAGTTAAAGGAGTAGGAATTAATGTATGATTATTTGGGTATATTTGTAGAATCGAAAGGCAAAGGCATTGCTCGGGATACCGAGGAGCTTCGTTATAATCTGCACTAGAACTATCGGTATAGGAGCTAAGGAGCAAAAGGTGAGTACTTAATAATATAATATTCCTTGTTTCATATACTTGAACCTTTATTGTTCCAACCTTGATGGTTGAATTGTTTCTATGCCTTGAAAAGTTGAATGGCTCACTGATATTTCAAAATCTTGATTTCTTGATGAGCTTAATCTGCTTATTGAATATTGAACTGTTGATATAATACTTCCTTGATTATTGAGCCAAAGTGAACCAAACATTTCTTTATGGCACTTGGCCAAATGAGTCTATATTGTTTGATCTTATAGTATGATCAATAATGACAACCCAATTGATAGTATATATTATCCATTGTAATATTATATTTCTTATGCTTTAAATATAAGTCTAAATGTTGGATCACTTTTCTAATTAAAATGCATTGCAATTCTTTGGCATGCATGATATGCTTTACCAATTATTGAATTAAATATCCCTTATGGCACTTGACCAAATGAGCCTTATTGCTTCTTTTCCCAACATGATCAATGATGGAAATTTTGATTATTTATTGATATACTATCCATTGAAGTATTTCATGGATGGAAAGGAAAAAAAAATGTTTTAATGATATCGTGGCAAGCAGAATACCCCTCTGATGTGGGGCAATACATCAGACATTGTGCACAATGGTAATGAACCTGCGGATAGGGTAAAGAGTATCCGAACCCTAGCTGGGAAGGGTTTATGGCCCCCAGTACGTGCGACCCGATCAGTTGTACGTGTGACTGAAATGGGAGTGAGCAAGGCGTAAGCCGCCACTCAAGTGATAATGATAATGTGGGAAACACACCGTTTCCATAAAGGAAATATTCTGCTAAAAATGCAATAATTACTGTATATGGAAAACTATTCCATAAGAATGATTCTTGATTCGTTTCACTTCATTGCTATAAGAAATTATCACTAAACCACCTATCACTTGCTTATTTTATACAGTTTTATTATGTACTCACTGAGCTCTGTCTCATATTTTAGCGGTTTAAACTTTTCAGGTACAGTCAATGAGTTAGCAAAGTAAAAGTCCCAAGCCCATCCTTCGCTTGGAAACTGTTTTGATAAGTTTCGGTGTTGTAAGTAGAGCTCCATGGTTATTGAAAGTTATAAGGTCCATATGTAATATGAATGGTTATTAATGGGTTAGCATTAATATGTTAAAGGATGTTTGTATAATATGATTCGTATCATAACTGTTATTGTGATTATATATGAACTATTGAACGTTGAGTTAATGACATGAAATGAAACTTTAAAGGTTTTACAAGTTATATGTGTAAATGATATTATAAGTGGAAATGATAGCAAGTAATGGGTATTAAGGAAATGTGATTAGGCTACGGTCTTGGGATATGGTTCAATGTAATGAATGTCAATTGGTTATGAGTGGAATGGATTCTACGGGTTTTGGTGCCCTTATGGCTACCCATGCCCTAGGACCGTCGCGGCTTAAAAGGTGGGTCGTGACACAAATCCAATTTCAATTTTCAAAACCCATAATTTCCCAAAGCTTTCCTCATTTACTTTCTCTATTGTCAGGTTCTTCCATATTAGCTCCTCATTATTTTCTTCTTCTTCTTCTTTTTCTTTTTTTTTTTTTTAAATACCCATTTCAAAATTTGAAATTAGATAGCAAAATTTCATCTTAATTTCAAAGCCCATTAAGTTTTGCAAAATCTCAAAACCATCTATTTTTCCTTCTCCTTCTTATTCCACAAGCTCAATTTCTCTCTCTTTCCCCAATTTTTTTTTTAAATTTCTTCACAAACCCATAACTTTTTTCAATTTTCTTTTTCTCTTCAATTATCTCTCTGCACCAAATCACCAAGCACAAGCCACCACCTTATATTGCCATCGCCAGTTGCTCCTCCTTGATCGAGCTAATATCCATTGCTACCCCATTCGCATTGTTGACTCCGCCTAGTGTCAGCAGCTGACTAGCCACACCCGAGTAGCAGCTTACTCTTTCACGCGTGAACCACTAGCTCTTAGTGACCAAGGTCAGCACGCCATGCTCACGCAGTAGTGTTTTTAGGATCCATCAAGCAGTAGCGTCATCATCACTAGCGGCTAATTACTGCAGCAACTACATAAACTCTCGCCAATTTGCTCCGTCATCACAATCCAGCGGCCTACCGGCAACCTCATCAACCAAGCAACCATTGAACTTCCTGCAAACTTAAAGTATTGGCAAATTTTCCCTCCACTTTTTATTTACTATATAGCTTCTGCCATGGATCCACCTTCTTCATATGCTTCTTGCTTTTGTCATCCATCTTCTCTTTTAAATTTTAGCTCTAACTTGTGCCTCCTGTTTAGTTTGGTTTCATAATGCTCCAATTGAAATAGGCTTTCTTTTAGCAAATCAGCTTGGATTTTAGCTCTTGGCTAACTTCCTCTAAACTTATGATCTTTGGCTATATAGAGGTTGAACCTCTATATGATACTTGTTACAGGAACAATTATGTGCTAATGAAATGGTTTTAATGATACAAAGGTTGAGGTTCCATACTTTATATTTCTTTTGTGGTGTGAATGAATTACTATGGATGATATAGAGATTGAGCCTCCATATATGAATTGTGAAATATACAGGTTGTGACTTTTGAGATTGGATTTATACCTTGGTTTTGATTGAGGCTGAGCCTCCATTTGATTGTTGACTTTGTGGTTTTTCTTGAATTGATATAGAGGCTGAGCCTCCATTCTCATGTAGCCATTCCATATATCACTTTCACAATTCACCATAGCTATTTCATTGTATCATGCAGTCATGCATCACAGAATATTTGCACATACTTACTACAGCCATGCCACTCATCATTTGTTGTTTCATTGACCTTACATTTAATAATAGGTAGATTGTCAATTTAACGTCAATAAAGTAAAGTGTAGAGATTTAGAAAGTGGCCATTAGGTCTACTTCTTTTTTATTATTTTGAAAAAAGTGGCTATATAGCCTACTTTTTTAAAAAAAAAATAATGGCCAAAATTTTGTCCTTAACACATATTTTGTTAGGTCACTAAACATGAAATAGTTAAAATTCCAAAGACCTACTTTGTAGCCATAGGGTCGGCCTATGATACTCGTTTTACTTGTTTTTCGTCATTTTCCAATAAGTGGGGAAAATATTTCTTTAGGTATCCTTTGTTTCTTTTATGTAGTTCCTTTTTAAACTTGTGAACCAGTAGAAACTTTTCTTTCCATAAAAAAAGAAGGATAAAACAAAGCATATATCTAGTACTTCCCAAATAAAGCACAACAATTGGCATTAAACTTAAAATTAACGAAAGCAAAAAAGAAAAATTAAAATTTTAGTGCCAATTGTGATTTTAACATGTGAAATCCATAAATTTTAGTTACTCATCAATGAGTGTGGACATAGGCTCCTTTGTGGAGATGAGATCTTCTTTTTATTTATTAGACACCTCTTTTTCTATATCACTAGTAACTACATGGAAATAGGGTGTATTATGAGTCTGTTTCTTAGCTTCTGTGACTTTTTCTGTAGTTGGCTTTTGGAAAGTGAATGGTACTTGAATCTTTCCTACCATAATATAGTCTATCTCATGCAATCCTCTAACTGCCTCAACCTTCTCTGTAAATTTCCTTTCAGATTTGTACATTATTTCTTTAGGCAGTACATGCAATATCTTTTTTTCCTCTTTTTATTTGGTCTTTTTTTCTGTAACCTTCTCTTTTGAGTTCTAGTCAATGGCTCATGAAACTTCTTTTGTTGAGCCATATGAGGAACTATGAACCTTGGCTGGTTCCTGTAAAACCTTAGAGTACCATGTTGAAATTTTCTGGTCTAAGGGAGCACCAAGAGTTTTCTTCCACATTTTACTTCCTTTTCAAGTACCAATAACTTCTTTGGTATCCATACTTGCCGAAAGACCTTCCTAGGTTGGAGAACCAAGAACCTGGGTTGATGCAATGAATTTCTCTTGTTGAGCCCTAGAGCCATGCCCCTCAAACCTCTTTAGAATGGTACTCCTTCATTAGCTTCACGTACCACAGGTTAGTTGACTAGATTTGTATTAATAAATATTTGTTGAGGAACAAGGCTGCCATGAGGGCTACTATTGAGTGGTGTCACCTTTGGAATGATAGTAACTTCTTCTCTCCTAAATGGAGAAAAGTGTTTTTCATTGGTAAGTACTTGGGATGCAGTAGATTCTTTATGGCCATTCTCTTCTTGTGAGTTAGTGGGTGAATGCCCCCCGAGCTCCTCAGTACTATTCTACCTTGGAGACCTTGATGTTGTATTTTGGCTTCCAGCACTTACATGATCCAGGCTTGTACTCATTTTTTATGATAAACTAGCTATTACAGATCTAATTTGATGTATAGCCCTATCACCAATATAATGTAAAGCCTTAGTATTTTCTTTTGCAATTTGATGTAAGGCCTTAGCATGTTTTTCCATAATTTGCAGTACAACCTTAGCATTCTCTTTTATAGATTTCATTTGAGTCTCCATCAAATGTTTTTGAGTTTCCCACTGATTTATGGTTTGTTGTCTAAGCTTTTCTGTCAATGACTTCAAGTTAGTTTCAAAAAGAATATTATTAGAAATGAAATTTTCACCTTATCCTCCAACAACAGATCCTGTTGGAGTGATTGGTGCCTCAATGTGATGTTGAATCTCTTGGGGTGGACTTCTTTCTTCATATGCATCATAATATGAATCATAGTATGAATCATAATATGGATCATGGTATGCATCGTAGTATGAATCATAGGTTGCAAAACCTTTTTCATAAGGAATGTAAGCATCATGCCCTGTTGTTGCAGGCGCAAATTCCAAGTCCTAAGACCTGGCAATATAATATTCTTCATAAAACATCTTCTGAATCTAATGGCATTCCTTTAAATATGTCCCACCAAGTGTACTAAAATTATGTTGGTGAAAATTTGGTAAATGGGAGCATGCCACATGTGTGAGGTACACGAATCAGATTATGCTTTAGACTTCTAAAATCAAATAGATGTGGATCCCCAAGTTTTCTTAACCACAGTACACTTGGATTCAAGGAATGCACCAATTAAAATTGCAAATGTACACTAAATGCTAATAAAAAATTAAATTTGCAGGAAATTATGAACAATGGAATTGAGAAAAGAAATTTGGCTTGGCTTGCATTAATTGAAAATATTGACAAACATAAACTGGAAATATTGACAACGATTTTAAAGAGAGATTGAATGATAAAGGCTGGAAAGCTAAAAGTGTTGAAAGTAAGAAAATGAAATGAAAATTGTTGTTGCTGTTGCTTTGAGTAGTTTTTGAGTGTAATTGTCTATCCCTCCTCATGTACTATGGCTTTTCTTTTATATGCAATAGAGATAACTTCCCATTAACCACTAACTTGCCCATTCCACTTTTACTTCCTTGAATTTTTCGACCACTTTCATTTCTTTAGCTCAGCTCTTCAACTATTCACATAAGCAATTGCCCACTTTCATAATCTCCACCTCAATTCTCAGCTCCCACTTTCATAAGTTAATTAATTAATTTAACAAATAAATTAATTTATTTACTAGACTTTGTAAATGGGCTAATAAAAATATATGGATTTTAGGAAAAATGGACTGCAAATTTATGGTGCAAACACTATTTTATTTATTTTATTGGTCATGAATCATATGAGAAAGCATATTTTTACTGATTGTTGATAGTAATGCTAAATTTAATATTGTTACTGTGATGATTCATTACGCATTTAATCGGTGTATAAAACTTCCATGGTAGAATCTATCAATTTGTCTTCTTTTGTTAACCCTAAATATTTGGGCATCTTGTAGAAAATAAGATATATTATCAGCTAAGAAGCCTGAGAAACTCTATTCTATGACAACATTTCTACTGCATCATAGTGTTTTTCATTTATGGTTATATACATATCACTCTCTTTTGAACACTAAAGGTATCTATTATAATTTGTTGAGCATTCCATTTCCTTGGATTACATCACCTCTAAAAAGAAATTCACTTGTCTTGTGCATAGTTACCTAATTCGCACCCTCCCTCCTTGTATCGCGATCTGGTACTCACGATCTGAAATGCGGTTCTTTTAAGCTCCAAATCACTTTGGTACGCGATCTGGATCTCCAAAAATGGAGATCCAATGTGTAGAAAATTTAAAAGAACAAAGGAGGAGGAGGAAGAAGAAGAAGAGGATGAAAAGAATTGAAAGAGATGAAAGCCAACTGTGTTTATCTTTTAACGAGAAAATTAAAGAATCTAAATGAAAGCTAGCTGTGTATTATTAAATAGCAGAAGTAATTTAAATGTAACTAATTAAAATTACAACTATTTTCAAGAAAATATTATACTATTAATACCATAAGATTAGATAATTATGTGGAAATAAAATATAATTATTTATTAAAAATTGATATATAATTTTTTTTTTTTATTTCGAAGATTCAGGTATAAGATTAGAAGATATGAGGTGGAGCTCACTAGATGATGATGATTTTGAAGTCCCAAAGACCATAGAAGAAGATGGCAGCACTGCAGAGTTATCAAATGCAAGAGAGCATAAGGCAAAGAAGAAGAAGAAGAATTTAAATTCTCTCTAAGTGGCATCATTTTATTTTGCATTATTCTATTTTATGTCTGAGTTTTAAATGTTTTTCATATATTACTTCAATATTCTAATATTACTACTGAATTTTTAAGTTCTAGACCACCAAAATTAAATAAGAAATGCATAAAATAGACATTTAAGATAATATTAACTTATGAGAAAATCAAACTAAAGAAAAGTTATTAATTTTTACTAAACGATCCAAATATAAAATCTTAACGCACCGCGTCCCAAAAAAGCAAACCAACTAAGCTTACCCCTGAAATACCATGTATATAGCCGAAGGACATACCAAGTACCCGTACCCGTACCATGATCCATTACGTAGCACATACCAGGTAACTATGGTCCTGTGTGCGATGTTCATATTGCCCTGTTATATTTGTTTAATTTTATATTTATTGTGGAATTGTTAAATTTAAATTTCTTTTCTGATATAAATATCTATATTTAACCAATGACAAATGAGAGCTTCCTTTCCCTTTGATTCACCTCCCCTCTAGATTGATCAAAGATTTGACTTGGACGTTGAGCCATGCCTAGCATTCCTCTACCCGGCTGGCCCAACCATCCAAGTGTCTCTTCTCACTAAGGGTATGGATTACAACTAAGAATAGTAATCTAAGTTTATCATAAATTTATGTATGAGTGGATGAAAAATTGCGGAAATCAATACATCCAAGGCTTCTGGTTTTGAGGCTTGTATGATTCTACTAACAATATAATCTGAACAAAAGTTATCTTGTCTCCTAATGTTCTCTCCTTCATGGTTTAACTATTATGGATTAATACCTGTGTAATGATCTTTTTACCCCCAAATAATGATTTGTTTCAGATATTAGCAACATGCATCTGAGTAGTGGGGCAAGTGAATTCACTGGATTAA
>CANTUT010000066.1:20000-122500 GCA_947687605.1 Reutealis trisperma
AACTAATTTTATAAAATACTTATTTTAAACAGTGTAATTCATTATACCGGAGGGAATAATAATAATAATAATAATAATATCTATTGGTTAAAGTAGTGTTTGTGAGAGTTCTACAACCAAGATAAGATGCATATGAAAAAAATGCACTTTGCCCTTAGAATTAGGTGAAATCTCTATGCATTCTGCACTTACAATTAGGTGAAATCTATCTTCCATGAATCTATGTTATAACTACATATGATAAGAAAATAATTTTCTTGGTACCAAAATTTTGCACCATATTTTAAATTGGTATCAAATTTTTAATTTTTTCTTTTTGGTACTAAAATTTTAATTTTTCTTATAGAAAGGTACCTATTGGAAATCCCGTCAAATTATGTTGACGTGGATGATGAAACGCTATATCAGCTTGATACTCAACATCCACATCACTACTTAATCACATTAAGATATCATTTCGGTGTCCATATCAGCAATCGGATTTCTCATGATTACCATTTTTTAAAAGAAAATTTGTAGTTTTGGTACCCAAAAAAAAAAAATTAAAGATTTTGTACTAATTAAAACATAGTGTAAAGTTTGGCACCAAAAAGAATAAAATTAAAAATTTGGTACCGACTTGAAACATAGTGCAAAATTTTAGTAGTGCAAAATTTTAGTACTAAAAAAGCTGTTTACCCTACTTATGATATATACCCTACACCCAACGTGAAAATTACGAGTGTCAAAAATGTATTATTGTAGGCAAAACAATATGTAATTCATCATAAGATTTTACTTATATATTTTATTGATTTAGTATATAAATTAAAAGTTAGATATGCCAAGATTAATTAAGGCCTCATTTGTTTGGAATGATTTTAGTGATAGATTTCATGAAATTTATAGATTGTAGCTCAATCTTTTATTTGATTTGAAAATTTGAGTCATATTTTATGAATTTGTTAAAATCCGTCGTACTTCAAAACGTTCAAAAATAAAAGATTTGAAAACCATATGAGATATCGGTTTTTTATTCCATAGATTTTATTCAAATCTATAAATTTAAAATCTACCGTATCAAATGAAGTTTAAGGATTTTTTATCGCAAAGTGTAAAATGTACTATTTTTTCATTGAATAATTTCCTAGCAGCCAAAGGTTTGTACTTATCTCTAGTATTAAAAAAGGACTAAATAATTGCTGGTTCAATCGATTCCTGGTCTTTTTCTGAATTCATCAAATACCGATTTGGAGCAATAAACAAACACAATATTATAACAACTAAATAGTAATTCATTCTAATATAAAAGAGTAGAAGCGTATGAATCATAGATCAGCAGCAAGTATAATGGAGGACCAGATTTTCTATTTGGTTCTTTTGGCCCTTCCTCTTTTCCTTGTTGCCTTGAAATTATGGTTAAAAACAAGAACACAACACAAAAGAGCAAACCTCCCACCGAGCCCACCATGTCTTCCAATTATAGGCCATCTCCATCTCATTAAGCTTCCCCTCCATCGATCTCTTCATAATCTTTCACAAAAATATGGTAAAATTATCTCTCTCCAATTTGGTATCCGGAAAGTAATAGTCGTATCATCACCATCAGCTGTTGAAGAATGCTTCACAAAAAACGACATCATTTTCGCCAATCGTCCTCCTTTAACAATGAGCAAGTTGGTATCCTATAACAGCACCTCCCTCGGAGCAGCCTCATATGGTGACCATTGGCGGAACATCCGCCGCATAAGCACTCTTGAAATTTTCTCATCGAACCGCCTTAATGCGTTCATAGGCATTCGAAGAGAAGAAATCAAGATTTTCCTAAACAAGCTATATGGTCTGAACTCAGGCCATGATTTTACTAAGATAGAGTTAAAATCAATGTTCATGGGGCTAACGTTTAATATACTTATGAGAATGATCGCCAGAAAGAGGTATTATGGTGAGGTTGTGACTGGAAAGGAAAAAGAAGAGGCAGAGGAATTTAAAGAGATGATATCAGAGATTTTTGAATATGCAGGAGCTTCTTATCTTGGAGATTTCTTGCCTATTTTACAGTGGATTGATTATGGGGGATTTTTGAAGAGAATGGCGAGACTTGGAAAAAGAATTGATAGACTATTACAAGGTCTTATTGAAGAACATAGAGATGATGATGAAAGTAGGAACACCATGATCAGCCATCTGCTTTCTTTGCAAGAATCAGAACCACAGTATTACACAGATGAAATCATCAAGGGCCTAATTCTGGTGAGTGTTCTTTTTCTCTAAGCTTTATATTTTTATTACTATTTTATTTTGCAATACATCCTCAAAAGCTAACTCTTAAAAAAAAAAAAAATTACACTGGGTGTATAAACTTATCTTGTACACCAAATCAATATCTAAAGATAAGAATTATCCAAAAAAAAGTTAATTAAAATTTAAAGTAGTTTTGACTATGAAAATACTTCTTACAAATTAAAATATATATTTTTATTTTATTTTAAAATATTTTGATATCTATAAATTTTTAATAATTAAATTAAAATATGTAGTTATTTATATTAATATTTTTATATATAATATTAAAGTCTTTAATTACATATAATTAAAATTTATCATAATATATAAAATAATGTCTTTATTTTTCATTTTACAATTTAACTCTAACTTCATTGTTGAATTACAAAATGCTATACAATCAATTGCAATTGTTGAATGCATACCACTAATCATGGCAAATTATATCTTAGACTTAGGACCATGATGCATTATAGTTCCATGATATAGGTTAATTATTATATATGCAATAAAAAAATTGAAAAGGCTGGTTGATATATCTAGTTAACACATTAGCCTTAGGGTCGAACCGCGAGAATAAAACTTTCTCTATTTTTTTCTTTTTAATTTATTCTTTGTTTTTTTTCTTTTTTAGTTATTCTATGTTTTTTTTTTTTTTGCTTTTTTCTTTGTTTGTAATATTTGCAATGAAAATCATATTCATTTTATTTTATTTCTCTAAGAAAAAATTATATTAATGGTTGATTTTTTTTTATTTATTCAATTGTTCTAATTAAATTTATATAATTTTTATAAGAAAAGAAATTACATTAATGGTTGAATTTTTTCATTTAATTTTTATAATGATAATTAATTTTAATATCATTAATTTTTCAATGTAATTTTTATTTATAAATTTTAACATTTTATGAGTAATTTTTTAAAATGGGTTTTAAAGATAATTTTACATTTTTATAAAATAACATATTTATCTTTTTTTATGACAATGGATTTTCATTGTCACACATGTTCATATATAATAATTTGTACATTTATTAAATAGAAAATATAAATTCATTCATAACACAGTGTAGGTTCATTAAAAAATCACTGCCACATATAGTTATAAGCAACGTCATTAAGTATTGCTTAAAAGTTCATCAAATACAAGATGTAAGATATAAAACATAGGTTTATAAGATATAAGTTCATTACTTGTAAATAATATCTTTTATTTTTTTACTGGTATAACTAATGAATCTACAGTTCATAAATAATAAATCTACACCGTATATTTGATGAACTTATAAGTAATACCTAATGAACTTATTGCATATAAGTGGTGAACATGATTATAATATAAACTATATTTGATAGTGAATTTTTAATGAATCTACACTCTACTAATAGATCTATTGTTTCTATTTAATAAATTTATAGTTTATCATATATGGATTTACATGACAATGAATCACAATACTAGTATAACTAATAAATCTACAATTTATAAATGATGAATTTATACTATATATTTAATGAACCTATAAATAATATCTAATAAACATATTATTTATAAGTGGTGAACATAATTATTCTATAAACTATATTTGACGGTTAATTTTCAATTAACCTACACTTTATTACTGATGAATTTATATTTTCTGTTTAATGAACTTACAGCTTATCATATATGAATTTGCATAACAGTAAATTACAATACTGGTATAACTAATGAATCTAACATTTATAAATGATGAATTTACATCATATATTTGATAAATCTATAAATAATACTTAATGAATATATTACTTGTAAGTAGTGAATATGATTATTATATAAATTATATTTGACAATGAATTTTTAATGACTATACACCATATTACTAATAATTTAATCTAACATTTATAGATACAAAAGCATAAATTATAAACTAAAAAATGATATTGTGAAAATTAATTATATAATTAATTTAATAATTTTTCAAAGGGCTATATAATATTATTATTATTATTATTTAAAAAAATTGATTTCAAAAAAATTGATAAATATTTGATTTAAAAAAAAAGAAAATATAAAAAAAGGAAGCACTTAAAAAAATGCTTGTTTTGGACCAAATTAAAAAAAAAAAAAAAAAAAAAAAAAAAAAAAAAAAAACACATGAAGTGTCAATCCTTAGGTTAAAACCTGCGATTTGTAATATATGAAGCTAAATTGATGGGTAAATTATATGTAGGGTCCCTAAACTTTGCCTTTTTTAATTTAATCACTATCCTTCAATTTTTTATAATTTGATCAATAAACTTTAATTTTTCACAGACTTTAATTTGATCACTAAATTTTGCATTATTTTCTAATTTGGTTATTAAATTTTAATTTTCTTACAATTTGATCACTAAACTTTGCATTTTTCTAATTTAATCACTAACTTATAAATTTTTCATTGAATTTGTCACTCATGACCGGTCTATGAAAAAATTAAAATTTAATGATAAATTATAAAAAATTAAAGGTTAATTATTAAATTAAGAAACAATACAAAGTTTAATAACTTTATATATATTTTACCTCTAAATTGATAACCAACTACACCAACGACTCTGTTTGATGTTTTTACTACATATATCATAATTAACCTGTTATGCAGTCTATAATATAAGGTCTATGATATAATAACTCAATAATCATTATTTATTGTCGTTTAACAATAACATATTTGCCGGCTGCCGCGGTATAATTATATATTACCATACACACACTAAAATCAATTATTTTCTTTTGTCCTTTGCGTTATGTCGTAATTAAAGGAATGGGTCATTAGGAAGAATTCAACTCCTGATTTTGCATTACAATTATAAAATAAATATAAGATTATCATTGGTGATTTAGTATAATTAATTAATGTGTCATAGATTTAGTTTATAAATAATATAATAGATACAGTGTATTTAATAATTTCTCTGTTGGTGTCTATTAAGTTTATCAATTTTTCATGTTTATATTGTACATTAGCTTTTAATAGAACATAACTTTGCTGCCAAAAATTGAAAAATATTAATAAAAAATTATCACATTAGCTCCAACAACCTAAAATTTAGTATGACGTCTGACCGTTATAAAAATTATTAAAAATTGAAAGAATGTGATCTGAATTGCTAAGATTAAAAGTTCATGTTTCAATTACAACTTTAGTGAAAATTCTTGATTTTTTTTGTATATAACCCTTTCCTATTTGTGTGAATTCCATAATAAATCCTAATTAGAATGGTTTGCCTTTGAATAAAATCAGCATATGAAACTTTATAAAGGCAAGTTACATAAAAATGTATACTAACATATAACTTAATGATAACGACATATGTAATTTAAAAATAGATTCAATTTCGGATCCTATTCCCCTAATACTAAAAAATAAAAATAAAAAATTCTTAAAAATAAAATTAATATGCTAAATTCTTTATTAGTATGATGCATAAAAATTAAGTCTTACCATCAACTTACCTACAAAAAATTTCCAAGTTAACTAGTATATGTGTTTCTATTTATTTTTGGAAAGTTATTAAAAGCAACTACTATTTTTTTTTTTTTTTGAATAACTAATATTATTCTTAAATGCAACTAGGATATTTTATTTGCTGGTACTGAGTCATCAGCCGTTACCTTAGAATGGGCAATGTCAAATCTGCTGAATAACCCAGAAATTCTGGAGAAGGCGAAAGAAGAGTTGGACATTAAGATTGGTGAAAAAGGCTTAATTGATGAATCCGATCTTTCCAAATTACCATATCTTCAAAATATCATAACCGAGACATTAAGATTATATCCAGCAGGTCCATTACTTCTTCCTCATTTTTCATCTCAAGAATGTAGTGTAGGAGGATACCATGTAGAACCTAATACAATGTTGCTTGTTAATGCATGGGCTATGCATAGAGATCCTGAGCTATGGGATGATGCTATTAAGTTTATACCAGAAAGGTTTGAGAGTCCTATTGATCAAGGTAATGAGACCTACAAGTTCATCCCTTTTGGGTTTGGAAGAAGATCATGTCCAGGGATGGGTCTAGCCAACCGTTTTTTAGGGTTTGCTTTGGGGTCTATGCTTCAGTGCTTTGAATGGAAAAGGGTAAGTGACCAAGAAATTGACATGGCTGAAGGGATTGGGCTGTCCATGCCTAAGGCTAAGCCATTGGAGGCAATGTGCAAGGCACGTAATATCATGAAGAAAGTGGCATTTTCTTAAGCTATCTAATGCACATCACTAGCATTCTGCGCCTCTTTCCTCTCGCCTTCCTGCTCTCTCTAGTTTCTAATATACACACCTTTGGGTTTTCGGCAGGGGAAACCATTGAGAGTACCTCTGTTTTTCTCTTTATTTTCTGTCTATTTCTCCTTTTTCTTGGATTTTAATAAAGATCTTTTAGTGGCCTTTGGTTCCTTCATGCCTACTGATTCCTTTGGCCTCTTCTATCTTCAAGATCAAGATCTGTTTGTGTTTTTGATCGCCGTTCGTTTGGCCATGGCTTCCTCCTCTCTCCGTTGTTCTAAGAGGATACCTCTGGACACCGATAGAGAGGAAGCTGAGGCCTTTTTTGTTTCTAGGGGCAGTGCACATAGTCTCTTTGTTGTTTGGGTGGTCCTCAGAGATTGAGCATTTGAAGGATTCAGATCCGATCCTAGATCGAAGAGAAAGACCTTTTTTAGCCCCTGTTATGTGTTTGTGTTCAGAGATGAGAATTGTTTAACCTTAATAATGACTTGCATATCTTTCGGGTCAAAGCCTGATCTGCGAGTTTTCTCTCTTCCTTGCTTTGTTGTCGGCAGTGGTAGACTTGGGTTCAACATTGTCAGATATTTCTGAAAGGGAAAAGTTAGATCGGGGCAAATTTGTGATTTTCATGTTCAAAATGCCACTGGATCAATTATTTAGGCTTTAAGTCCATTGTTGTAATCCCAAAGTTGGTATTTTTTTATAGTTACTTGAATAGTGCTTATATTGTATAATGTATTATGATGGAAATTTTTGCCCCCATTAATGAACTTTATTTTATTAGGCAAAAAAGAAAAAAAAAATCTAATGCATATCAATCTATGTATAATTTATTAATGCTTTCCTTCTAATAACAATAACAATAATAATAACAATTAATAATAAAAATAAAACTGGAAATCCTTATGAATAGTAACTTTCAATTAATAATAATAATAATAATTACTTATATAAATTCCATCAATCATTAGTCAATGAACATATCATTAATTTCTATTGTATAATCACTAAAATCACTTTTTTACAATTTGATTACTTAATTTTAATTTAGTTTTTTGCACACATGACAAAGAAAACTAGATATTAAACATCATATTTCTATTTTACCTGCATACAAAATAACATAAAACCGGATCTCTAAAATCCGATTTATGTATATATTACTCACCCTATTTCCCTTCATCATTTTACAAATTTATTTCTCTCCCTCCGGAACTAAATTTTTTATCAATCAAATTTCCCTTTATTTTCAGTTTAGATGTATTTTTTACATTGAAATGAGGTAAGTAATTTTTTTATATTTATTATATATTTTTTAAGCAAATATTTGTAGTAAGTAATTTTTTTTAAAATTTATTATAAGTTTTTTGAAGCAAATATTTATTATAAGTTTATCATTTATAATAAATTTTTTTTTGTGGTAAGTAAATTTTTTTTTAATATTTTTTATAAGTTTTTTAAAGCAAATATTTACTATAAGTTTATTTCTTATATTAAAAAGTGGACATTTATAATTTTAATTGATAAATTTTTTGTCAATAATATTTTGTTAAATAATAATTATTTGAAATTACAAATATGTGAACTAAATATTTAGGTGAAATAATTTTATTTCATAAATAATAATATATGTATATCATTTAGAATGAATTTTTATTTTTAATAGATTTGATGATTTTTGTGATATAAAATTTGTTATTATGAAATAACAATTATTAAGAAATAAGTGAAATAATAATTTAATTAGTTTTATATTTATTTAAATCATATTAGTGTATAATTTTTTTAAAATTTTTGTTGGGATTTCGAAAAAACTAAACAAATATAATTTTTTCAATAATAAATTTTAAGAAATATTTATATAATTAATATATTATTAACTAAACAAATATATTATGTTTTTCAAGAAAATATTTATGGTAAGTAAACTTTTTTTAATATTTATTATAAGTTTTTTGAAGCAAATATTTATTATAAGTTTATCATTTAGAATGAATTTTTATTTTTAATAGATTTGATGATTTTTATGATATAAAATTTTTTATTGTGAAATAACAATTATTAAGAAATAAGTGAAATAATAATTTAATTAGTTTTATATTTATTTAAATCACATTAGTGTATAATTTTTTTTTAAATTTTTGTTTGGATTTTGGAAAAACTAAACAAATACAATTTTTTCAATAATAAATTTTAAGAAATATTTATATAATTATTATATTATTAACTAAATAAATATATTATGTTTTTCAAGAAAATATTTATGGTAAGTAATTTTTTTAATATTTATTATAAGTTTTTTGAAGCAAATATTTATTATAAGTTTATCATTTATAATGAATTTTTATTTTTAATAAATTTGATGATTTTTGTATTTTTATTTTTAATAAATTTGATGATTTTTGTGATATAAAATTTGTTATTATGAAATAACAATTATTAAGAAATAAGTGAAATAATAATTTAATTAGTTTTATATTTATTTAAATCACATTAGTGTATAATTTTTTTAATTTTTTTTTTTGGATTTCGGAAAAACTAAATAAATACAATTTTTTCAATCATAAATTTTAAGAAATATTTATATAATTAATGCACATAGTCTCTTTGTTGTTTGGGTGGTCCTCAGAGATTGAGCATTTGAAGGATTCAGATCCGATCCTAGATCGAAGAGAAAGACCTTTTTTAGCCCCTGTTATGTGTTTGTGTTCAGAGATGAGAATTGTTTAACCTTAATAATGACTTGCATATCTTTCGGGTCAAAGCCTGATCTGCGAGTTTTCTCTCTTCCTTGCTTTGTTGTCGGCAGTGGTAGACTTGGGTTCAACATTGTCAGATATTTCTGAAAGGGAAAAGTTAGATCGGGGCAAATTTGTGATTTTCATGTTCAAAATGCCACTGGATCAATTATTTAGGCTTTAAGTCCATTGTTGTAATCCCAAAGTTGGTATTTTTTTATAGTTACTTGAATAGTGCTTATATTGTATAATGTATTATGATGGAAATTTTTGCCCCCATTAATGAACTTTATTTTATTAGGCAAAAAAGAAAAAAAAAATCTAATGCATATCAATCTATGTATAATTTATTAATGCTTTCCTTCTAATAACAATAACAATAATAATAACAATTAATAATAAAAATAAAACTGGAAATCCTTATGAATAGTAACTTTCAATTAATAATAATAATAATAATTACTTATATAAATTCCATCAATCATTAGTCAATGAACATATCATTAATTTCTATTGTATAATCACTAAAATCACTTTTTTACAATTTGATTACTTAATTTTAATTTAGTTTTTTGCACACATGACAAAGAAAACTAGATATTAAACATCATATTTCTATTTTACCTGCATACAAAATAACATAAAACCGGATCTCTAAAATCCGATTTATGTATATATTACTCACCCTATTTCCCTTCATCATTTTACAAATTTATTTCTCTCCCTCCGGAACTAAATTTTTTATCAATCAAATTTCCCTTTATTTTCAGTTTAGATGTATTTTTTACATTGAAATGAGGTAAGTAATTTTTTTATATTTATTATATATTTTTTAAGCAAATATTTGTAGTAAGTAATTTTTTTTAAAATTTATTATAAGTTTTTTGAAGCAAATATTTATTATAAGTTTATCATTTATAATAAATTTTTTTTTGTGGTAAGTAAATTTTTTTTTAATATTTTTTATAAGTTTTTTAAAGCAAATATTTACTATAAGTTTATTTCTTATATTAAAAAGTGGACATTTATAATTTTAATTGATAAATTTTTTGTCAATAATATTTTGTTAAATAATAATTATTTGAAATTACAAATATGTGAACTAAATATTTAGGTGAAATAATTTTATTTCATAAATAATAATATATGTATATCATTTAGAATGAATTTTTATTTTTAATAGATTTGATGATTTTTGTGATATAAAATTTGTTATTATGAAATAACAATTATTAAGAAATAAGTGAAATAATAATTTAATTAGTTTTATATTTATTTAAATCATATTAGTGTATAATTTTTTTAAAATTTTTGTTGGGATTTCGAAAAAACTAAACAAATATAATTTTTTCAATAATAAATTTTAAGAAATATTTATATAATTAATATATTATTAACTAAACAAATATATTATGTTTTTCAAGAAAATATTTATGGTAAGTAAACTTTTTTTAATATTTATTATAAGTTTTTTGAAGCAAATATTTATTATAAGTTTATCATTTAGAATGAATTTTTATTTTTAATAGATTTGATGATTTTTATGATATAAAATTTTTTATTGTGAAATAACAATTATTAAGAAATAAGTGAAATAATAATTTAATTAGTTTTATATTTATTTAAATCACATTAGTGTATAATTTTTTTTTAAATTTTTGTTTGGATTTTGGAAAAACTAAACAAATACAATTTTTTCAATAATAAATTTTAAGAAATATTTATATAATTATTATATTATTAACTAAATAAATATATTATGTTTTTCAAGAAAATATTTATGGTAAGTAATTTTTTTAATATTTATTATAAGTTTTTTGAAGCAAATATTTATTATAAGTTTATCATTTATAATGAATTTTTATTTTTAATAAATTTGATGATTTTTGTATTTTTATTTTTAATAAATTTGATGATTTTTGTGATATAAAATTTGTTATTATGAAATAACAATTATTAAGAAATAAGTGAAATAATAATTTAATTAGTTTTATATTTATTTAAATCACATTAGTGTATAATTTTTTTAATTTTTTTTTTTGGATTTCGGAAAAACTAAATAAATACAATTTTTTCAATCATAAATTTTAAGAAATATTTATATAATTAATATATTTTTACCAATCAAATTTCCCTTCAATTTCAGTTTAGGTGTATTTTTTACATTGAAATGAGATAAGTAATTTTTTTTTATATTTATTATATGTTTTTTAAACAAATATTTATAGTAAGTAGTTTTTTTTACTATTTATTATAAGTTTTTTAAAGCAAATAAATTTTTTTTTACGGTAAGTAAATTTTTTTTTAATATTTTTTATAAGTTTTTTAAAGCAAATATTTATTATAAGTTTATTATTTATAATTTTAATTGATAAATTTTTTATCAATAATATTTTGTTAATTAATAATTATTTGAAATTACAAATATGTGAACAAAATGTTTAGGTGAAATAATTTTATTTCATAAATAATAATATATGTATATCATTTAGAATGAATTTTTATTTTTAATAGATTTGATTATTTTTGCAATATAAAATTTGTTATTATGAAATAACAATTATTAAGAAATAAGTGAAATAATAATTTAATTAGTTTTATATTTATTTTAATCATATTAGTGTATAATTTTTTTAAAATTTTTGTTTGGATTTTGGAAAAACTAAACAAATACAATTTTTTCAATAATAAATTTTAAGAAATATTTATATAATTAATATATTATTAACTAAACAAATATATTATGTTTTTCAAGAAAATATTTATGGTAAGTAAATTTTTTTTAATATTTATTATAAGTTTTTTGAAGCAAATATTTATTATAAGTTTATCATTTATAATGAATTTTTATTTTTAATAGATTTGATGATTTTTGTGATATAAAATTTGTTATTATGAAATAACAATTATTAAGAAATAAGTGAAATAATAATTTAATTAGTTTTATATTTATTTAAATCACATTAGTGTATAATTTTTTTAAAATTTTTGTTTGGATTTCAGAAAAAGTAAACAAATACAATTTTTTCAATAATAAATTTTAAGAAATATTTATAAAATTAATATATTATTTATTAAATTAAGATAATAAATAATGTTTAATTATATTAATTGTTCATAAAAAAAAATAATAACTAATGGCCACGACCTCTGTGTCTCCCTTAAACATGACATCGGTCTCCTCCAGTCCAACAAGGTGAAGACCGACGGTTACGTGGTGGAGTACGTCTTGGCTGAACTATAGTAGGTTGCACTTCTGAAGGCTCTTCTTCTACAGCAGCAGCATCGATCCTGCTCTTATGCAGCAATCTGATATAGAATAGGAGAATGCGTAAAAGTAGCTCATAATGTAGGAAACTAAAAAAAAGCCGGTGCAATCATATCAGTTGGAGTGAAGAACCCTCCAGAATATTCTGTTTGCTGTGTAGGAGTTCCATCCCACTATGCTCTTATCCAGGGCATGAATGCAGAAGATGGTGCTGGTACATATGGATTCGATGGAAACAGTTCAGTTGCAAAAGGGTCATACAGAGGCTGCATATGTGAACTGAACTATGAGAATTGAGTGGAGAACTGTCTATACAAATCATCCGTAGCAGCAGGTGGCTGAGCCTCTGATGAACTACCAAACTCAAATCTAGTTGATGTGCTGGACTAGAACCTATCATCAACTGTGGCATCCTGCTGACCAAATTGGTGGAATTCTACTGGTCATAATACATCAGAAATATCAGATGTACTCGTTGAGTTCCTTTGGTTTGCACTCCGACTAGAATGCCGTCGAGCTCGTCGTCCACTGGGACCTATATCTGGCTGATGATGTTCTGGAACTTCCTCTGGCTCTGGAGGTTGCCTCGTGATAATACGTTCCTCCTCAGCTATTGCATCAAACAAAGTTTAATTGATTTCATGAATTGTCTGAATATCATTTATTATATGGATTCTCTCCACAGCATCTTTCTATAAGTAATACATTATTAATTAGATACAACATGGAAAAATTGAAATAATGCGAGTTTTATATTACTAGAACAACAACTAACCGTTGTGGCAAACAAACCACCATTGTGAGATAAATATCTGATGGTGACCCTTCGATACCATTCCATATACTAAGAATGGTGCTATGGACGTGTCTCTCGTGGCACATCTACACAGATTTGCTGACGTCTATCATTCCATATTGCAATCCATTGCTGATGGTGCACACGCCAGTCACCAACTCCATAACATAAGTCAATGTTCTCAAGCCCTCTAGGTTGATGAGGCTATCTCAGAATACGTTGCCTCTGTCCAAATTGTCTCAAAACTCAATCGGGCTGGTGCCACTAGACAATGTGGAAGCATATAAATGGGACAACTGCTTGCCATATATCTTGCCCATTATGGCAATAATCAGGGAGTGCTTCCATTATGTCGTGGTCATAGGGCTGCCATACCATCTACATTATAAAAATTTCAACATTCATTAGAATAATACATGATAAAAAATAACATATCAATAATTATATCATTTGTATAATCCTAATTACATACTTGCTAATCATGCATGACATCAAATTTATACCGAATAGCTAATAAGATGTGGGTAACGACCTCAGCAACTCGTTTGGAGGTGCTCCATCTGTATGTAAAATAAATGTAATTAACCATGAATATTAAATAAATTAATATAATACAAATATTATAATTCATACTCACCGTTGCCCTAGAGAGGCGTCAGCAGCTGGCATCCTTTGATGTAGGGTGGAAGAAATTATGGAAAGTCTATCCCACACCCAAATTTGTAATAGGAATACTGATCCTACAATTTCAGTTGCATCTCGATGAGCTGCCGAACATAGCTCACTATACAAATATGCAAGACATGCAGCTCCCCAGCTGTATTGACCAGTACGGTTGAAGTCCTCTAAGAGAGGCAACCACATCAAATGGACTCGGCTGTCATCGTTAGTAGTGAATAAAACTCCACCAATAAGACAGAGTATATATGCACGCACATACGCATCCATTTGAAACTCAGTCGGATCATCTAGAAGAGTGCCAAATCTTGTATTTAGCCAAGTAAATGACACTTTGTTGCCTCTGATTTGCGAGCCCTCTGGGACCTGAACAAGAAGTCTCATGCATAGGTCACATCCATTAATATGTGTAGTACCCGTCACTGCATGATGATCTATAGGTGGACCTGTCTGTATACATACGTCCTGTAAGGTGATGGTCATCTCTCCATATGGAAAATGGAACGTATGTGTCTCTAGTCTCCATCTCTCTACAAGTGCAGTAATCAAATGGTAGTCTAATTGGAAAAAGTCCAGTCTAGAGACACCTTAAAATCCAGTGTGGCGTAATTGGGGAAGTACGCATTCATCAATCACAAAATCACGTAATACTTATGCATTGCACGTACATCTCAATGGCATGCTGGCTCCCTCGTCCTTCCATACATCTCTCGATCGATGATCATCCTGCATGTCCAACAATATAGGATTATATGGTCCAGGATATATATGATCTGCAGTATATCCTCGCATATAGGATTGTATGGTCCAGCATATCCACCCGCGTAACCATTCTGGGTTAGGTTTAACACACAAGTTCTGACAATCAGGCCAATAAGCAAGATGACCTAGGGGATGAAAGTTGGATTCCCAGCATCTTAAGGAACGTTCCAACTTGTAAAATGGGAAAATGAATTGGTTGAAGTCCATGTCGTTCTTCAAATAACATGCAATAGCATGCGAGCAAGGAATCTTATATTGCTGAAATTTCCCGCATATGCATTCAAGTTTTGCCAATTCCACCACTTGAGCATTGCCTCCTTTAATCTTTCCTCTCCAATTCTGGTGACCTGTGGTTACTTCACATAAACCTATTCATCTATTGAAGTGTTGTACTGTATGACTATTTGCCCGTCAGGTCCATCTAGCCAATTTCTCCCTACAAAAAAGGGTGTATATATGACCTTTTTGTATTTCCTTCTTAGACTCTCTACTCCAGTGATCAAATGCATTAATAAGTTTATTAAAAATTTTATTAACTATGGCAGTTATCGGCAATCCTTGTACATCTTTCAAAAAACTATTAACAGATTCAGCAATATTGGACGTCATGCTGCCATATCTAAAGTCGTCGTCATGAGAAGGGTCCACTGCTTTTTTGGGATTTTTAATAACCATTTTGATGATTCCTTATCTAATGTTGTGATCTCCTATCGCATTATGGCGAATTTCCTCTTTTGTATCTCGTAATCTTGTGAACAAAAAATTATTTTAATTAATATAATTGACATATAATTTAAAAATAGTTAATGAATGAGAGAATGTGACATACCAGCATCTTGTATCATTTTTTTCATTTTTGGATTTTTGAAATTTGTGTTGTAGTTACTGATCACATTGCGTATGCAATAATGATGTGGACACATTTTCCACAAATCGTTTTTCATTGCATTAATTATTCCTTTATGGCAATCAGATATCACACACAACTCTCTACTATCGGTGACAAAAGCCCGGATATACTTCATGAACCAATTCCAGTTGTAGTTATTATCTGATTGAACAACAGCAAATGCTACAGGAAGAATATGATCATTTCTGTCTAATACCGATGCACATAACAAGACAGCTTTGTACTTTCCATAGAGAAAAGTACCATCAACAATGAGAGCAAGCCTACAATATTTCATTCCTTCGACATATGGTTTAAAGCACCAAAATATGCGTTCAAATATGCCACTTGATGGTTCAACATGAAGAACATATTTTGAACCAGGATTGGATGCTTGTGCCTGCTCCATCCACTGCTGAAGATGAGTAAATGACTCATCCCAATCTCCAAATAGTTTTTCAATTACAAGTTGTTTGTCCAACCATGTCTTCCTATAGCATGGTTCATTACCTAATAGATCTTGTAAATGCACCTGTAAAACTTTGATCTTTATTGATGGCTGCTCTTTAACTAGGATTTCCACATGATTAGCAATTAGCTCTGCAGTTAAATGTTTGTGATCTTGTGTGACATTTGGGTTGAGACAGGTATGTGGTGCATCATATTGTGTTATCTTCCACTGACTATCATCCCGCAACTGCCTAGCACGCACTCGCCAATTGCAGCCACTTGATTTTTTCTTGCAATAACAAACAAAAGTATCAATCCTTGATTCTTTTATACTAAACTCATAATTATTTTCATTTACACTAAACTCATAATTATTTTGGATTGCATGCTGTTGGATTGCAAGCCTACATTCGTCTCTGTTGCTAAATAGCATTCCCTTATATAAGCCATATTCAGTATCTACCATATTTTCATCTGTATCTACTTGTACTCGCATTGCTGCGAAATCTACACTCTCATTGGGATTGTATTGAAAACATGCCGATGGTACATTGATTAGTGCATGATGACTTACATTGGGTGTCTCCCCCTTACAACCATAGTGAACAGAGTCATAATCGGCTGAATCATCTAACATATTTTCATCGATTTCATCAGACCCTGTTGGTGCATCCTCACTGTCATCTTCATCAACAACATCTTCTTCCTCAAAATCATATTGAACAATAGCCCTTTCACCCTCCGTAGACTCACACATATCTTCATTTTGTTCATCCCCATCCCTTTCAGGGGAACCATCCACGTTTTCCTCATTCACGTCATCAATTGATCACCTCGCAGCAATCTCAACATACACCTCAAAAAAGTTGAAATATCCTTTCAAACACTCTATTTGTTCGAACATTCGTTCTACACCATTGTCATCACATATATTCACTGCTTGGAACATAAACCCATATGGTCCTCTTACAGGATTTCTAAATAGTATTGATTTAACAAAACAATTTTCAGAATCAATTGCTATGGCAATGAAATTACCCAAAGCAACTCAATGATTTTTGAAACAGAAGGAACTTGGCGCACATTAGATTGCCCATTTCTATAATCAACCTCATAGTTCATATTTTATATCAGTTCGTCAGACCAATAAAAGCAAACTGATATCGACCCAGCCATAACTATACACATTATATATAATTTAATTGAAAAATATTAATCAATATTATTAGTTACAATAATACATTATAATAAAATTAATAAAATTTATTTAAATAACACAATCATTCACAAAGTTATTGTACATCAGTTCACCTATTATAATTTACGATATGTAATTTAGATATTAGACTTTAGCAATAAAGTGTAGGGTTTTTTATTATTATTATTATTATTATTATTATTATTATTATTATTATTATTATTATTATGATAATTAGTTTATATCCACACTATGTCTCCATTTTTTCAAAATTAATAAAATAATTAATAACCCTAAAATTACTATTAATTATTGTAAATTAATTTACCTCAAATTATACAAAATAGATATTATTGCCATAACCAAATTCTTCATTTTATTATATTCTTCTAATAATTTTTTTTTATTTCCTAACATAATAAAAATTAGTTAAACAAATTTTTAAAATTAATTCTATCAAATTATACAAAATAGATATTATTGCCATAACCAAATTCTTTATTTTATTATATTTTTCAAATAATTTTTTTTTTATTTCCTAACAATATAAAAATTAGATAAACAAATTTTTAAAATTAATTCTATATTTTTGTTTCTAACACCATAATAATTTAAAATTAATTCTATCATATTATAGAAAATAGATATTATTGCCATAACCAAATTTATTATTTTATTATATTTTTCCAATAATTTTTTTTATTTCCTAACAATATAAAAAATAGTTAAATAAATTTTTAAAATTAATTCTATATTTTTGTTTCTAACATCATAATAATTTAAAATTAACTCTATCATATTACACAAAATAGATATTATTGCCATAACCAAATTCTTTATTTTATTATATTTTTCCAATAATTTTTTTTATTTCAGAACAATATAAAAATTAGTTAAACAAATTTTTAAAATTAATTCTATATTTTTGTTTCTTACACCATAATAATTTAAAATTAATTCTATCAAATTATACAAAATAGATATTATTGCCAAAACCAAATTTTTTATTTTACTATATTTTTCCAATAATTTTTTTTATTTCCTAACAATATAAAAATTAGTTAAACAAATTATTAAAATTAATTCTATATTTTTGTTTCTAACATCATAATAATTTAAAATTAATTCTATAATATTATACAAAATAGATATTATTGCCATAACCATATTATTTATTTTATTATATTTTTCCAATAATTTCTTTTATTTCCTAACAATATAAAAATTAGATATTAACATCATAATAATTTAAAATTAATTCTATCATATTACACAAAATAGATATTACTGCCATAACCAAATCCTTTACTTTATTATATTTTTTCAATAATCTTTTTTATTTCCTAATAATATAAAAATTAGTTAAACAAATTTTGAAAATTAATTCTATATTTTTGTTTCTAACCTCATAATAATTTAAAACTAATTCTATCATATTATACAAAATAGATATTATTGCCATAACCAAATTTTTTATTTTATTATATTTTTCCAATAATTTTTTATTTCCAAACAATATAAAAATTAGTTAAACAAATTTTTAAAATTAATTCTATATTTTTGTTTCTAACATAATAATAATTTAAAATTAATTCTATCAAATTATACAAAATAGATATTATTGCCAAAACCAAATTCTTTATTTTACTATATTTTTCCAATAATTTTTTTTATTTCCTAACAATATAAAAATTAGTTAAACAAATTTTTAAAATTAATTCTATATTTTTGTTTCTAACATCATAATAATTTAAAATTAATTCTATAATATTATACAAAATAGATATTATTGCCATAACCATATTATTTATTTTATTATATTTTTCCAATAATTTCTTTTATTTCCTAACAATATAAAAATTAGATATTAACATCATAATAATTTAAAATTAATTCTATCATATTACACAAAATAGATATTACTTTCATAACCAAATTTTTTATTTTATTATATTTTTCCAATAATTTTTTTTATTTCCTAACAATATAAAAATTAGTTAAACAAATTTTTAAAATTAATTCTATATTTTTGTTTCTAACACCATAATAATTTAAAATTAATTCTATCAAATTATACAAAATAGATATTATTGCCATAACCAAATTCTTTATTTTATTATATTTTTCCAATAATTTTTTTATTTCCTAACAATATAAAAATTAGTTAAATAAATTTTTAAAATTAATTCTATATTTTTGTTTCAAACATCATAATAATTTAAAATTAATTCTATCATATTATACAAAATAGATATTATTGCCATAACCAAATTCTTTATTTTATTATATTTTTCCAATAATTTTTTTTATTTCCTAACAATATAAAAATTAGATACTAACATCATAATAATTTAAAATTAATTCTGTCAAATTATACAAAATAGATATTATTGCCATAACCAAATTCTTTATTTTATTATATTTTTTCAATAATTTTTTCTTATTTCCTAACAATATAAAAATTAGTTAAACAAATTTTTAAAATTAATTCTATATTTTTGTTTCTAACATCATAATAATTTAAAATTAATTCTATCATATTATAGAAAATAGATATTATTGCCATAACCAAATTTATTATTTTATTATATTTTTCCAATAATATTTTCATTTCCAAACAATATAAAAATTAGTTAAGCAAATTTTTAAAATTAATTCTATATTTTTGTTTCTAACATCATAATAATTTAAAATTAATTCTATCATATTACACAAAATAGATATTATTGCCATAACCAAATTTTTTATTTTATTATATTTTTCCAATAATTTTTTTTTATTTCCAAACAATATAAAAATTAGTTAAACAAATTTTTAAAATTAATTCTATATTTTTGTTTCTAACACCATAATAATTTAAAATTAATTCTATCAAATTATACAAAATAGATATTATTGCCAAAACCAAATTCTTTATTTTACTATATTTTTTCAATAATTTTTTTTATTTCCTAATAATATAAAAATTAGTTAAACAAATTTTTAAAATTAATTCTATATTTTTGTTTCTAACATCATAATAATTTAAAATTAATTCTATAATATTATACAAAATAGATATTATTGCCATAACCATATTATTTATTTTATTATATTTTTCCAATAATTTCTTTTATTTCCTAACAATATAAAAATTAGATATTAACATCATAATAATTTAAAATTAATTCTATCATATTACACAAAATAGATATTACTTCCATAACCAAATTTTTTATTTTATTATATTTTTCCAATAATTTTTTTTATTTCCTAACAATATAAAAATTAGTTAAACAAATTTTTAAAATTAATTCTATATTTTTGTTTCTAACACCATAATAATTTAAAATTAATTCTATCAAATTATACAAAATAGATATTATTGCCATAACCAAATTCTTTATTTTATTATATTTTTCCAATAATTTTTTTATTTCCTAACAATATAAAAATTAGTTAAATAAATTTTTAAAATTAATTCTATATTTTTGTTTCAAACATCATAATAATTTAAAATTAATTCTATCATATTATACAAAATAGATATTATTGCCATAACCAAATTCTTTATTTTATTATATTTTTCCAATAATTTTTTTTATTTCCTAACAATATAAAAATTAGATACTAACATCATAATAATTTAAAATTAATTCTGTCAAATTATATAAAATAGATATTATTGCCATAACCAAATTCTTTATTTTATTATATTTTTTCAATAATTTTTTCTTATTTCCTAACAATATAAAAATTAGTTAAACAAATTTTTAAAATTAATTCTATATTTTTGTTTCTAACATCATAATAATTTAAAATTAATTCTATCATATTATAGAAAATAGATATTATTGCCATAACCAAATTTATTATTTTATTATATTTTTCCAATAATATTTTCATTTCCAAACAATATAAAAATTAGTTTAGCAAATTTTTAAAATTAATTCTATATTTTTGTTTCTAACATCATAATAATTTAAAATTAATTCTATCATATTACACAAAATAGATATTATTGCCATAACCAAATTCTTTATTTTATTATATTTTTCCAATAATTTTTTTTTATTTCCTAACAATATAAAAATTAGTTAAACAAATTTTTAAAATTAATTCTATATTTTTGTTTCTAACACCATAATAATTTAAAATTAATTCTATCAAATTATACAAAATAGATATTATTGCCAAAACCAAATTCTTTATTTTACTATATTTTTTCAATAATTTTTTTTATTTCCTAATAATATAAAAATTAGTTAAACAAATTTTTAAAATTAATTCTATATTTTTGTTTCTAACATCATAATAATTTAAAATTAATTCTATAATATTATACAAAATAGATATTATTGCCATAACCATATTATTTATTTTATTATATTTTTCCAATAATTTCTTTTATTTCCTAACAATATAAAAATTAGATATTAACATCATAATAATTTAAAATTAATTCTATCATTTACACAAAATAGAAATTATTGCCATAACCAAATTCTTTATTTTATTATATTTTTCCAATAATTTTTTTTATTTCCTAACAATATAAAAATTAGTTAAACAAATTTTTAAAAATAATTCTATATTTTTGTTTCTAACACCATAACAATTTAAAATTAATTCTATCAAATTATACAAAATAGATATTATTGCCATAACCAAATTCTTTATTTTATTATATTTTTCCAATAATTTTTTTATTTCCTAACAATATAACAATTAGTTAAATAAATTTTTAAAATTAATTCTATATTTTTGTTTCTAATATCATAATAATTTAAAATTAATTCTATCATATTATACAAAATAGATATTATTGCCATAACCAAATTCTTTATTTTATTATATTTTTTCAATAATTTTTTTTATTTCCTAACAATATAAAAATTAGATACTAACATCATAATAATTTAAAATTAATTCTATCAAATTATACAAAATAGATATTATTGCCATAACCAAATTCTTTATTTTATTATATTTTTTCAATAATTTTTTCTTATTTCCTAACAATATAAAAATTAGTTAAACAAATTTTTAAAATTAATTCTATATTTTTGTTTCTAACATCATAATAATTTAAAATTAATTCTATCATATTATAGAAAATAGATATTATTGCCATAACCAAATTTATTATTTTATTATATTTTTCCAATAATTTTTTTATTTCCTAACAATATAAAAATTAGTTAAATAAATTTTTAAAATTAATTCTATATTTTTGTTTCTAACATCATAATAATTTAAAATTAATTCTATCATATTACACAAAATAGATATTATTGCCATAACCAAATTCTTTATTTTATTATATTTTTCCAATAATTTTTTTTATTTCCTAACAATATAAAAATTAGTTAAACAAATTTTTAAAATTAATTCTATATTTTTGTTTCTAACACCATAATAATTTAAAATTAATTCTATCAAATTATACAAAATAGATATTATTGCCAAAACCAAATTCTTTATTTTGCTATATTTTTCCAATAATTTTTTTTATTTCCTAACAATATAAAAATTAGTTAAACAAATTTTTAAAATTAATTCTATATTTTTGTTTCTAACATCATAATAATTTAAAATTAATTCTATAATATTATACAAAATAGATATTATTGCCATAACCATATTATTTATTTTATTATATTTTTCCAATAATTTCTTTTATTTCCTAACAATATAAAAATTAGATATTAACATCATAATAATTTAAAATTAATTCTATCATATTACACAAAATAGATATTATTGCCATAACCAAATTCTTTATTTTATTATATTTTTCCAATAATTTTTTTTATTTCCTAACAATATAAAAATTAGTTAAACAAATTTTTAAAATTAATTCTATATTTTTGTTTCTATCACTATAATAATTTAAAATTAATTCTATCAAATTATACAAAATAGATATTATTGCCATAACCAAATTCTTTATTTTATTATATTTTTCCAATAATTTTTTTATTTCCTAACAATATAAAAATTAGTTAAATAAATTTTTAAAATTAATTCTATATTTTTGTTTCTAACATCATAATAATTTAAAATTAATTCTATCATATTATACAAAATAGATATTATTGCCATAACCAAATTCTTTATTTTATTATATTTTTCCAATAATTTTTTTTATTTCCTAACAATATAAAAATTAGATACTAACATCATAATAATTTAAAATTAATTCTATCAAATTATACAAAATAGATATTATTGCCATAACCAAATTCTTTATTTTATTATATTTTTTCAATAATTTTTTCTTATTTCCTAACAATATAAAAATTAGTTAAACAAATTTTTAAAATTAATTCTATATTTTTGTTTCTAACATCATAATAATTTAAAATTCATTCTATCATATTATAGAAAATAGATATTATTGCCATAACCAAATTTATTATTTTATTATATTTTTCCAATAATATTTTCATTTCCAAACAATATAAAAATTAGTTAAGCAAATTTTTAAAGTTAATTCTATATTTTTGTTTCTAACATCATAATAATTTAAAATTAATTCTATCAAATTATACAAAATAGATATTGTTGTCATAACCAAATTCTTTATTTTATTATATTTTTCAAATAAATTTTTTTATTTCCTAACAATATAAAAAATAGTTAAACAAATTTTTAAAATTAATTATATATTTTTGTTTATAACATCATAATAATTTAAAATTAATTCTATCATATTATACAAAATAGATATTATTGCAATAACCAAATTCTTTATTTTATTATATTTTTCCAATATTTTTTTTATTTCCTAAAAATATAAAAATTAGTTAAACAAATTTTTAAAATTAATTCCATATTTTTGTTTCTAACATCATAATAATTTAAAATTAATTCTATAATATTGTAAAAAATATATATTATTGCCATAACCATATTATTTATTTTATTATATTTTTCCAATAATTTTTTTTATTTCCTAACAATATAAAAATTAGATATTAACATCATAATAATTTAACATTAATTCTATCAAATTATACAAAATAGATATTCTTGCCATAACCAAATTTTTATTTTATTATATTTTTCCAATAATTTTTTTTTATTTCATAACAATATAAAAATTAGTTAAACAAATTTTTATAATTAATTCTACATTTTTGTTTCTAACATCATAATAATTTAAAATTAATTTGATTAAATTATACAAAATAGATATTATTGCTAAAACCAAATTTTTTATTTTATTATATTTTTCCAATAATTTTTTTTATTTCCTAACAATATAAAAATTAGTTAAACAAATTTTTAAAATTAATTCTATATTTTTGTTTCAAACATCATAATAATTCAAAATTAATTCTATCAAATTATACAAAATAGATATTCTTGCCATAACCAAATTCTTTATTTTATTATATTTTTCCAATATTTTTTTTTATTTCCTAACAATATAAAAATTAGTTAAACAAATTTTAAAATTAATTCTATATTTTTGTTTCTAACATCATAATAATTTAAAATTAATTCTATCATATTATACAAAATAGATATTATTGCCATAACTAAATTCTTTATTTTATTATATTTTTGCAATAATTTTTTTTATTTCCTAACAATGTAAAAATTTGATATTAACATCATAATAATTAAAATTAATTCTATCAAATTATACAAAATAGATATTATTGCCATAACCAAATTCTTTATTTTATTATATTTTTTCAATAATTTTTTTATTTCCTAACAATATAACAATTAGTTAAACAGATTTTTAAAATTAATTCTATATTTTTTTTCTAACATCATTATAATTTAAAATTAATTCTATATTGTTGTTTCTAGCATCATAATAATTTAAAATTAATTTTATCAAATTATACAAAATAGATATTGTTGCCATAACCAAATTCTTTGTTTTATTATATTTTTCCAATAATTTTTTTTATTTCCTAACAATATAAAAATTAGTTAAACAAATTTTTAAAATTAGTTATATATTTTTGTTTCTGGCATCATAATAATTTAAAATTAATTCTATCATATTATACAAAATAAATATTATTGCCATAACCAAATTTTTTATTTTTTTATATTTTTTCAATAATTTTTTTTGTTTCCTAACAATATAAAAATTAGTTAAATAAATTTTTAAAATTAATTCTATATTTTTGTTTCTAACATCTTAATAATTTAAAATTAATTCTATCATGTTATATAAAATAGATATTATTGCCATAACCAAATTCTTTATTTTATTATATTTTTCCAATAATTTTTTTATTTCCTAACAATATAAAAATTAGTTAAACTTAATATATCCACAAACATAATAATGTACAACTATTATTAATAACCAAACCATTTAACAGTATCTAAAATTTTACAAAACAAACAAATTAAATAAGTATAAAAAATTAAATTTATTAAACTAATTTAACTAAACAAATTAAAATTAAATCACTTACCTCTTAAGAAGCAAATTTGTTTAAAATTATCTTCTAATAATCTTATTTTAACCTGAAAATAAAAAATTATCAATAAATATTTTAATTATTTATCATAATATATAAATGTTTATCACAATTAATTATAACTATATTTTTAAGAAAATTATTACCTTTGAATACTTTCATATCACAAGTATTTTGAAAAAAAAGACACCTGTAGAAAAAAAAAAAAAAAAAAAAAAAAAGGCAGTAGTTGAAGAATGAGAAAATTTTGTAAAATACGCAGTTGGGAGGCTGAAGAGAGGCTGAAGAAGATGAAGGGGATGGTGGCTTTTAAATTACTCAGCCACCATCCCCAGCTGTTAGATGGTTTTCCATCTAATGACTGGGAAGAAATTTGCAGCAGGTAGCAGAAAATCGAAACTTTAAGTTTCGATTTTCTGCTATGGATGTGACAAAGGACTGTCACATCCATAGAAACCGGATGTTTGACATCTGGTTTCTGCCACGTGTGGAGAGAACCGGATGTCAAACATCCAGTTTTTTGCATCTATTACGTCTCTGACGCAGTAGTACACAAAACTGGAAGTTTGACTTCCGATTTTGTGGTCCCCACTCTTTGCAGTTTTTAAAAAGTAGCATATTGAGATAAATAAATTTAAAACTTGCATATATAGGTAAATAAATTTATTAAGTGGCATGTTTTTGTTATATTCCCTTTTAATTTTAATTGACCTTATTAACTAAGTCAGTAAGTAGTACAAATAATATTGTTGTGGCGCAGCACATCAAAATGAATTTTTTAGGATTACATCAAACCGGTGGATCTCTATTATAAGAATTGAATGAATAGAAATGATGATTGATTGAATAGAAAAATGAAAGATATAGACTATAGAGTATGAAGCTGCAGGACTATATACATACAAGAGAGTTAAACTACCTAACTAATAGGAAGATAGCATCTGTACAGTTACAAGCTCACAAGCTTTACACATGAGACAGTTTGTTGTTACTAATTAATAATAAATACAACTCGACAAACTAACCCAACGGCTAGTTCTATTTACACAGAAGCTTCAATGGGGAAATCTTCAATTTCCTTTTCACAGTTTTGGAGGCTTCATCTGGATTTAGAATTTTTTTTTTTTTAACCAGGATAGTTTCATTAGATAGAAAACATAAATTACAACTGCTGCTTTACAAATAGTTGGCCTTTAAGCCAATATAGAAGAAAAGGATCATCAAGAACAACTGATGATTTACAAATGGCTTTCTTGGCTACCATGTAAGCCACCCAATTAGAAGATCTTCTACTGCAATTAAAGTTGTAGATGACAAAGGAATTAGACAATTTAAAGATGTCTTTTGCAAGGGAATATAATAAAAATATACCACTTAAGAAACTTATTTAACCATATATGCTAGTTTTAAATTTATTTACCCAAATATGCTACTTTTTTAATCTACAGGGTGTGGGGACCACAAAACTGGAAGTCAAACTTTCAGTTTTGTGTACACTGCATCTGACGCAGGAGTGTGCAGAAAACCATGTTTGACATCTAGTTTTTCTGCACACGTGGCGAGAAACCGCATGTCAAACATCCGGTTTCTATGTATATGGCAACTCTTTTATCACATCCACTGCAGAAAATCGAAACTTTAAATTCTGATTTTTTGCTCACCTACCATCTTTTCTGCATTTCTTCCCAATCGTTGGATGCCAAAAAAACTAATGGCTGAGGATAATGGCTGAGTATTTTAAAAGCCACCATCCCTAACCCCCCCAAAAACCATCTGAAGAATTTTCTCAGTTTATTTTCTTCTTCAACTCACAAACTCTGCCATTTTTTTTTGTTGCTAAAGTTTTTTTTTTTTTTTCAAATTACTTGTGATCTGAAGATATTCTATTTAAAGGTAATAATTTTCTTAAAAATATAGTTATAATTAATTATGATAAATATTTATATATTATGATAAATAATTATAATATTTATTAATAATTTGTTATTTTCAAGTTAAAATAAGATTATTAGAAGATAATTTTAAACAAATTTGCTTCTTAAGAGGTAAGTGATTTAATTTTAATTTGTTTAGTTAAATTAGTTTAATAAATTTAATTTTTTATACTTATTTAATTTGTTTGTTTTGTAAAATTTGAGATACTGTTGAATGATTTGGTTATTAATAATAGTTGTACATTATTATGTTTGTGGATATATAAAGTTTAATAATATTTAGTTTGTGTTTGAATATGTAATTTGATAGAATTAGTTTTAAAAATTTGTTTAACTAATTTTTACATTGTTTGGAAATAAAAAAAAAAAATTGGAACAATATAATAAAATAAAATTTTGGTTAAATTAATAATATTTAGTTTAAGTAATTTTTAGGTTGTTAGGAAAAAATATATTAAAATAAAAATTTGGTTATAGCAATAATATCCAATTTATGTAATTTGATAGAATTAATTTTAAAAATTTATTTAACTAATTTTTACATTGTTAAGAAATTAAAAAAATATAATAAAATAAAATTTTGGTTATGGCAATAATATCTATTTTGTGTAATTTGATAGAATTAATTTTAAAATTTTGTTTAACTAATTTTTACATTATTAGGAAATAAAAAAAGATATTGAAAAAATATAATAAAATAAAAAATTTGATTATGGCAATAATATCTAGTTTATATAATTTGATAGAATTAATTTTAAAATTTTGTTTAACTAATTTTTACATTACTAGGAAATTTTTATAATATTAAAACAATATAATAAAAAAAATTGGTTATTGCAATAATACCTAGTTTGTGTAATTTGATAGAATTAATTTTAAAATTTTGTTTAACTAATTTTTATATTATTAGGAAATATAAAAAATATTGGAACAATATAATAAAAAAAAATTGGTTATTGCAATAATACCTAGTTTTTGTAATTTGATAGAATTAATTTAAAAAATTTGTTTAACTAATTTTTATGTTGTTAGAAAAAAATATTGGAAAAATATAATAAAATAAAATTTTAGTTATTACCATAATATCTATTTTGTGTAATTTGATAGAATTAATTTTAAAAATTTGTTTAACTGATTTTTATATTGTTAGGAAATAAAAAAAATATTGAAAAAATATAATAAAATAAAAAATTTGGTTTTGACAATAATATTTAGTTTGTGTAATTTGATAGAATTAATTTTAAAATTTTGTTTAACTATTTTTACATTACTAGGAAATTTTTATAATATTGGAACAATATAATAAAAAAAAATTGGTTATTGCAATAATACCTAGTTTGCGTAATTTGATATAATTAATTTTAAAATTTTATTTAACTAATTTTTACATTATTAGGAAATATAAAAAATATTGGAATAATATAATAAAAAATAGTTATTGCAATAATACCTAGTTTGTGTAATTTGATAGAATTAATTTAAAAAAATTGTTTAACTAATTTTTACATTGTTAGAAACAAAAATATAGAATTAATTTTAAAAATTTGTTTAACTAATTTTTATATTGTTAGGAAATAAAAAAAATATTGAAAAAATATAATAAAATAAAGAATTTAGTTATGGCAATAATATCTATTTTGTATAATTTGATAGAATTAATTTTAAAAATTTGTTTACCTAATTTTTACATTGTTAGGAAATAAAAAAAATATTGGAACAATATAATAAAAAAAATATTGGTTTTTGCAATAATATCTAATTTGTGTAATTTGATATAATTAATTTAAAAAATTTGTTTAACTAATTATTATGTTATTAGAAACAAAAATATAAAATTAATTTTAAAAATTTGTTTAACTAATTTTTATATTGTTAAGAAATAAAAAAATATTGGAAAAATATAATAAAATAAAAAATTTGGTTATGGCAATAATATCTATTTTGTGTAATTTGATAGAATTAATTTTAAAAATTTGTTTATCTAGTTTTTACATTGTTAGGAAATAAAAAACAATATTGGAACAATATAATAAAAAAAATATTAGTTTTTGCAATAATACCTAGTTTGTGTAATTTGATAGAATTAATTTAAAAAATTTGTTTAACTAATTATTACGTTGTTATAAACAAAAATATTGGAAAAATATAATAAAATAAAAATTTTGGTTATGGTAATAATATCTATTTTGTATAATTTGATAGAATTAATTCTAAAAATTTATTTAACTAATTTTTACATTGTTAGGAAATAAAAAGAATATTGAAAAAATATAATAAAATAAAAAGTTTGTTTATGGCAATAATATTTACTTTGTGTAATTTTATAGAATTAATTTTAAAAATTTGTTTAATTAATTTTTACATTGTTAGGAAATAAAAAAAATAATAAAACAAAAATAATTGAGTTGCTTCGGGTAATTTACTTTGCCACAGCAATTAATTCTGAAAATTATTTTGTTAAATCAATACTATTTAGAAATCCTTTAAGTGGACCATATGGGTTTATGTTCAAAGTAGTGAACATATGTGATGAAAATGGTGTAGAATGAATGTTCGAACAAATAGAGTCTTTGAAAGGATATTCCTTACTTGCATGCTATTGCATGTTGTTTGAAGAATGGCATGGACTTCAACCAATTCATTTCCCCATTTTACAAGTTGGAACGTTCCTTAAGATGCTGGGAATCCAATTTTCATCCCCTAGGTCATCTTGCTTATTGGCCTGATTGTCAAAACTTGTGTGTTAAACCTAACCCGAAATGGTTACACGGCAGTGGTAGACCAAAGTCAACGACGATAAAAGGAGAGATGGATTGGCAAATTAATGAAAAATCTGGTTATTCATGTAGATTTTATGGTCAATCTGGCCATAACATTAAGACATGTCCCACTGTAAATAGTAGGAAAAATCAATGAAATGCTTATTATGTGATTTCACACTAGTTGTTGTAATAAAACGTATTATTATAGTTATAAACTTATTTTAACTTTAATGCCTTATATACAAGCGATATATAATTATACATTATTATTTAATTATATATCATATAATCTATTTCAGCTGACAATGTCATTTTACACTCCTGGTGACATATTAAGGTCATGTGGCATTGGTCCCTTGATGATGATTTTTATTATCCCATTGACCCTAATCAACAATATAGTGAGCATGTTATTGCAACAATGCATGATGAATGATCTTATCGCACTTACCAATCATCAATACTTTGGGAAGAAGCAAATGCTTTCTGTATCCCATTACCCCGTGCTAAGGCAATCTATATGTCAATAGCAAGTGCCGATGAAATTCGTCATGCATTATTTCGCATAAGGAAAGAAAATAATCGCATTATGATTAGAATAAATAGATTTAACTTTAACAGTCGTGCTAGGGAATTTCTTGAAGATGGGGACATCAATTAAGCACATATTTTTAGAACACTTGCAGTATCGACAGAGTGTTCATCTGATATTAAACTTTCAGATGAAGACACAGATGTATGATAAGTCAAATAAATAACATAAGTATGTTATTGTATGAATGCCAAAGAAACATATGTCACCAATAATATTATATAAATTTAAATGTGAAATTATGTAATTTCTCTAGTTATTGAATTTGTAATTTCACAGATAGAAGTAGATGTAAGAATGCTATTATTTTGTTATTTTAATATGAAGTTGTGTAATTTAATTTGATTATGAATTTGTGATAAATTTTTACATTTTACGTGGTTTCATAATGCACTATCCTTATTTCATATGTGATAAATTTGATTACTTGTGTCTATTCAGGTATGGAGGGTGGACTTGCTGCATATCATATATATCATGGACCATATGATCCTATATTGTTGGACATGCAGGATGATCATCAATCGAGAGATGTATAGGAGGACGAGGGAGCCAGTATGCCATTGAGATGTAGGCATAATGCGTCAGTATTACATGATTTTGTGATTAATGACCGCGTACTTTCCCGATTACATCGCACTGGATTTTACGGTGTCTCTAGACTGGACTTTTTTCAATTAGACTACCATCTGATTACTGTGCTTGTAAAGAGATGGAAACCAGAGACACATACATTCCATTTTCCATATGGAGAGATGGCCATCACCTTACAAGACATATGCATACAGACAGGTCTACCTATAGATGATTATGTAGTGACAGGTACTACACATATTAATGGACGTGACCTATGCATGAGACTTCTTGGTCAGGTCGCAGAGGACTCGCAAATCACTTGACATATGGCAAGATATATGGGCAAGATATATAGCGAGCAGTTGTCCCACTTATATGCTTCCACATTATCCAGTGGCAACAGCCTGATAGAGTTTTGAGACAGTTTGGATAGAGGCAACTCCAAGGCAGCCTCATCAACCTAGAGGGTTTGAGAACATTGACTTACATTTTGGAGTTGGTGACTGGCGTGTGCACCATCAGCAATGGATTGCAATATGGAATGATAGACGTTAGCAAATCCGTGTAGATGTGCCATGAGAGACACGTCCATAGTACAATTCTCAGTATATGGAATGGTATAGAAGGGTCACCATAAGATATTTATCTCACAATGGTAGTTTGTTTGCCACAACGGTTAGTTATTGGTCCAGTAATATAAAACTCATATTATTTCAATTTTTCCATGTTGTATCTAATTAATAATGTATTATTTGCAGAAAGATGTTGTGGAGAGAATTCGTATATAAATGATGTTCAGACAATTCATGAAATCAATCAAACCTTATTTGATGCATTAGCTGAGGAGGAACGTATTGTCACGGGCTAACCTCCAGAGCTAGAGGAAGTTTCAGAACATCATTAGCCGGATGTAGGTCCTAGTAGACGACGAGCTCGACCGCATTCTGGTCGGAGTGCAAACCAAAGGCACTCAATGAGTATATCTGATTTTTCTGATGTATTGCGAATAGTAGAATTTCACCAATTTGGTCAGCAGGATGCCACAGTTGATGATGATAAGTTTCAGCCTAGCATATCAACTAGATTTGAGTTTGATAGTTCATTAGGGGCTTAGCCACCTGCTACTATGGATGATTTGAATGGACAGTTCTCCACTCAATTCTCATAGTTCAATTCACATATACAGCCTCAGTATGACCCTTTTGGAACTGAACTGTTTCCACCGAATCCATATATACTAGCACTATCTTCTGCATTCATATCCTGGACAGGAGCACAGTGGGGTGAAACTCTCACACAGCAAACAGAATACTCTGATGGGTTCTTCACTCCAACTGATATGATTGTACCAGCTTTTTTCCAATTTCCTACATCAGGACCTAGTTTTACTCATTCTCAAATTCCATATCAGATGGATGGACAAGAGTAGGATGTTGCTGCAACAAAAGAAGAGCCTCCAGAAGTGCAACCTACTATAGTACAGCCAAGATGTGCTCCACCATGTAACCGTCAGCCTCCACCTTGTGGGACTAGAGGAGACCGATGCCATGTTCAAGGGAGACATAGAGGTTGTGGCCATTAGTTTTTTTTTTTTCGATGAACAATTAATATAATATTCATATGAATGGTTATATTTGCATATTTCATATCATTTTCCTAAGTTTTCATTATAATATTTCTTCATTAAACACTAAAAACAATTTATTAAATTAATGCTTCCATATTGATCTAGACAATATATTTATGATAATTCGCATATATATGACAATTTAATATTATTACAATTAATTTAAAATAATTAATATATTAGTACAATTTATTCAGTACAATCTAGAACACATACCAAACCATCTTATAATATTAAAATTAAACATCATATCCTACGCCTCTTCATCAGACATTTCATCATCAGAGGCATATTTGTGGTACCTAAGCACATTACAAACCTCTGCATCAAATAAGATTTTGCCATTAATAAAAGCTTATTCTTTTGCAAGTTGCAACATGTAATATCTTGATCTGGGATGAAACATTCGTATATTCTCTTTTCGTATTCGAATAATAGTAGTTTTGTATTTAGACTTATTTCTCCTTATCAAACTCAATGATCGACGATGTACGATTGGAGCTCCAAAAGCACGCAATTATTCTACCAATCTATTTGATTTTTCCATTCGAAAAAACCATTCGCGTCTCAAACCGACATAATATTCTTTCGGATCTGTAAATTTTTCACGCTCATAATCATCATTGAAAGGTGACATTATTAATGATGTATTTTTTTTTTACCATTAATGCTTCAACCTGTCAATTTAAAGTTCGTTAATTGTATTAAAATTAAATATTGCAATTAACATTTAGTATGCAATATCAGCAACGAAATTTCAATTTTCGAATAGTAGCATATTTATAAACTATATATGTCATATGCATTTTAAATAAATTCAAATAAGCTAAGATAAATATAAATTAATAATGTTAATTTATGCTATTAAATTATATTTTTAACTTAAATTAGTATATTATACTCATTAATAATATTATACAATTAAACATTATTTATTATCTTAATTTAAGAATAATATATTAATTATATAAATATTTCTTAAAATTTATTATTGAAAAAACTATATTTGTTTAGTTTTTCCGAAATCCAAACAAAAATTTTAAAAAAATTATACACTAATGTGATTTAAATAAATATAAAACTAATGAAATTATTATTTCACTTATTTCTTAATAATTGTTATTTCATAATAACAAATTTTATATCACAAAAATCATCAAATCTATTAAAAATAAAAGTTCATTGTAAATGATATACATATATTATTATTTATGAGATAAAATTATTTCACCTAAACATCTAGTTCACATATTTGTAATTTCAAATAATTATTAATTAAAAAAATATTATTGATAAAAAATTTATCAATTAAAATTATAAATGACCACTTTTTAATATGAGAAATAAACTTATAGTAAATATTTGCTTTAAAAAATTTATAAAAAATATTAAAAAAAATTTACTTTCCATAAAAAAAATCCATTATAAATGATAAACTTATAATAAATATTTGCTTTAAAAACTTATAATAAATATTAAAAAAAACTACTTACTATAAATATTTGCTTAAAAAACATATAATAAATATAAAAAAAATTACTTACCTCCTTTCAATGCAAAAAATACACCAAAACTGAAAATGAAGGGAAATTTGATTGATAAAAAACTTGGTTCCAGAGGGGGAGAATAGAAACCGGATTTTTAACATCCGGTTTCCTTTGCCACGTGTGCAAAAAATCAGATGTCAAACATCTAGTTTTCTTCATACTACCAGTGTTGCAGTTTTACTCACAAAACTGGAAGTTTGACTTTCAGTTTTGTGGTCCCCACGTCATCTTTGTTGAAAAAGTGGCAAATGTGGGTAAATAAATTTGAAAATAGTATATATGGATAAATAAGTTTTTTAAAGGGCATATTTTTGTCATATTCCCCTCTTGCAACTACATCACACTCCTTAGATGGGCTGCATCTACATTTCATGGCCTGAATGAAACTCAATGAATCACTTTCAATAATAGAAAATTGCACACCCTTTTGAACTCCCAATAATATGGCTTCTCTTATGGCAATTCCTTCCAAGATCAAAGGATTAGAAATACCTGGAAAGGTTTTACATAAAACATGTTGAATCTGGCCACAACCATTTCTAATAACAATTCTTACCGCTTTAAGTGTATGATTTTTATCTACAACTGCACCACGACTTATTTTAACAAAACCAGCAGGGGGAGGACCCCATCTCGGTTCAATAGTAAATGGAATAGTTTTACAATCATAAACCTTCATTTGTTGGTTATATATCATCTTGCTTGGTACTTATCTCTATGATTCAAAGCTTTTTGGATTGCATTTAGATTTGGAATTGATGTGAGACTTCTTGTTTGAACCCTTAATAATATTTTAAAAGTCTAGCTATAAGGTTTTGAAAAATTGCATAAGGTACTAGAAATACCATTCTTATGCCCTTACAAGCTTTTTTTTTAATCATGGGTCTCGTCTTTTCTTAGATGGAGTTTTGGCCAACTATTTTGGTATTTAGCTAACCATGGCTTTGGGTCTCTAAGGCTTAATCTAAAGTTACTAGATTTGGAAGTGATATGACTTTTGGTTTCAGAATTGCATAAGGTGACAAAATAGAGTTCTTAGAGCACCTGCAATGCACTCTTTATGTATGTCTAATTTTTTATTATAAAGAGTTATCTCAAAAACAAAAACTTCAATACTCTTTATATTTAAAAATTAAAGAAAAGAGTTGGTTTGACTATTCACATCTAGAGAGACAAAATTCACACTCTCTATGCTAACTTTAATTAATAATGCAATACAAGTTTCTATACAATTTATTTAAGATAATTTTAGTACTATTTTTTATATTGGACAGATTTAAAGAATGAAAAATTAAGATAATTAATACTTATGGGATAAAATAAAATAAAGAGCAAATATAGAGAGTCTATTGGACTTAAATAAAATTTTCTACTCTTTATCAGCTAAATGGTCTCTATTAAATAAAACATGCTCTTTGAAATAAAGAGCACTATAAGAGCATCCCAATACACTCTTTATGTTACGACTCGCTTTTCGAGGCACGTAATGGGCACGGGAAAGCCTAAGGCTACTAGTGTCCATAGTCAGCTTGAAAGTTTGACCACCACTAGAAATAATACAGAAATAACATAATTTAAAAGATCATAGATCATGTCTCATATCAACTTAATATGCCAACAGAATAGTCAGTTCTCATCATATCACATAACAGTAATTTACAATAAGAGTGCCAATATCATAAAGAGCTGTCGGCAGAGAGTTTCATAATAATACAACTCAATAATACCAATAATATTATAATACAAGCCACAGTACTGTAATTGCAAAATTTTAAGGTATTAGTACAATAATTGCACATCACATACGCTCTGTCAAAGGAGAAGACAAAGACCGACTCAACCAAGATCATAACTTTAGGCTCAACCTATAACTTGAAAAATAATAAGGAGACAGGGGTGAGCGTCTCAACTTAGTGAATGATACCACTAATATGTTTACCTAGTGAACAAAATGCATATCCATGAATGTTATGCAATCATGTCACCCAACAGCTAATCATTACAAAACACTCAAGGATGGAGCTCAGTCCATAAAAACCACACTAATATCAAACTGAGGGAGCCAATCCTTAAATAATGGCTCTCCTAATCCAATAATCTGTCTCTTATATCCAATGGGTCCTGCCGTCACTGGTCTATACTACGCAGCTATGACCTGACTGATAGCAATCCTGGTAATGAGCAGGCCTGGCCATTACCCACCAGTCATAGCTCATCTTCTCAATCTCATTATAATCATATGATATACATAAATCCTAGGTGGTTTTTGTATCATTCTGACTCCCTCCAACATATACATAGAATGTGCAGCACAATTAAAATGTCAAACGCAACCATATGTCAAAATAATTATGCATGTGTATACATTCCAATACATGAGCATCATTAAATATATTTGTAAATACACTCAATGAAATACATGATTAACAAGAAAGTATATTAGAAGTATCACTCATAGTATATGCGAGCGAAACTGATAATTCACGGACTATGACTGGGGGCTACAAAAGACACTCCAGGATGATCTATACAATGAAGTATTATAAGATTATCAGAATATGAATATAATGATAATTAAATAATCAGTTTCTATTTGGACAACCTAATCTCCCCCAAAAGTTATGAACTTTCTAACGTATCATACAATACTAACTAATCAAATAAAATCTATCTACTAAACTTCTTCTAGAAATATCTAATCCTCCAACCATACTCAAAATATAATATGTTGCAAACTTGATACGATTCGCGATAAATGAGGCCCACCAGAAAAGTCGCTGGAAAACATGAACGTTAACAAATCGTCACAAACTCACTACCAAAGGACTCGTCTCAAAGTGTAGAATCCAAAAATATGATTCACCTCTTCTGGTTTGTTGGATGCTCATCGAAATCTGCGTTGACAGTCTGGTAGGTCACCAGATTTCGGTCAAATCCAACATCATTCAAAATTAACAAATAATATACCAAAATAAAGCTTAAAGGAAGAGGATTCCAATGGTACCAAAATCACCTCAAACAGATGACGGAATAGGCTGGAATCGAGCTTGGAAAATTTTGCTGACGAACTTTGGGCGGCATGTGCGGTGGCTGGCAACAGCGGATGGCGGCAATCTTTGGTGGGTGGCTTGGTTGGCATCTCAAGAGTCTTCCTGGTTGGTGTGTGTTGAACTCCGGTGATCGGATGGTGGTCGGACGGTAGGCAGCATCAGTTCCTTCTCTCTCTCTCTCTCTCTCTCTCTCTCTCTCACGGTTACAGCAAACCGGGTCTGCCCTCAATACCTATATATATAAAATGATAATAATAATAATAATAATAATAATAATAATAATAATAATAATAATAATAATAATGGTTTACTAAAATAATTTACTAAATTTAAGTTCAATACCACAATAATTAATTAGGAAGTTTGTTGTAATATAATAAATATTTTATGTAAAATTCACAATATTTCAAAATTTTAGAATTATGAAAATTCATGGTATTATACTTTACATATGTCAAACTCTCTTTATCACTCCAAAAACTAAAAAAATAAAAAGTTATCTCAAAAAATAAAATTACAATAGACTATTTATCTTTAAAAAATAAAGAAAAATGTTGATTTGGCTCTCCATATCTAGAGAGCCAAATATCACTCTATATTCTAATTTTAATTAATGCAATACAAATTTTTATACACTGTGTGTAAGATAATTTTAATACTACTATTTTTTCTATTAGACAAACTTAAAAAATAAAAAATTAAAATAATTAATACTTATAGATAAAGTAAAATAAAGAGCAAATATAAGAGTCTATTGGATTTAAATAAAATTTTCTACTCTTTATCACTAAATACTCTCTGTTAAACAAAATATACTCTTTGAAATAAAGAGCACCACAAGAGCATTCCCAATACACTCTTTATATATGTCAAACTCTCTTTATCACTCCAATAAACTTAAAAATAAAGAGTTATCTCAAAAAATAAAATTACAAAAGACTATTTATCTTTAAAAAATAAAAAAAAATGTTGATTTGGCTATCTATATCTAAAAAACTAAATATTACTCTCTATTCTAATTTTAATTAATATAATACAAATTTCTATGTACTTTATTTAAGATAATTTTAGTACTATGATTTTTTCTATTGGAGAAACTTAAAAAATTAAAAATTAAAATAATTAATTCTTATGTATAAAGTAAAATAAATAGCAAAATATAGAAAGTCTATTGGATTTAAATAAAATTTTATACTTTTATTAATTAAATACTTTTTATTAAACAAAATATGTTTTTTGAAATTAGTGTTTAAACAAAATATACTCTTTAAAATAAATAACACTAATGGAATACTCTTGTACCCTTATAAGCTCATGTTTTAATCATGGCTTGGCTAATCTTGTTTTTCCTTTGATGGAGTTTTGGCCAATTATTTTGGTATTTAGTTAACTATGGCTTTAGGTCTTCTTTTTATTAAATAATCTTGTATTATTTAATAGAATTGCTCTTTTTATAAAAAAAAATTGAAAATCATAATTACAAGATATAATTGAAAAGATAAAAGTACTATAGATTATATTCGCATTAGGTGTTAAAAAAAAAAAAAAAGAAAAGACAATTAAACGTGGCTCAATATAAAATAATATTATATACATATACATTAAGATAATATATATGGCACAACACGTTGAAGCATCCATCACAAAAAAATAAAAATAAAAATAAATAAAAAAAATTTTACAATTTGATCATTTAATTTTAATTTTTACCGTAATCAACGTCATTCTGCCACCATATAATATGAACATTGACGTGGAAACTCAAATTGAAATTTTTAAAGTTAAATCAAATCATTTGGGAGTCATATATTAATTTTATGAGAATTTTGCTCTCCCAATCCCTATAAAACCTAACACATCTATGTACAGTAAAAATTTTATAAATTAGTACTCAATAAATTAATAATTATTAACAAATAATAATTTTTCTAGCCTCGACTTGAGTATAAAATAATAAGATAATAATTTTGTTGAAAATGTTACATAATTCTTTGGTGATATTCATATCATAAATTAATAATTTGCTAAAATTATATATTATATTTTCCTAAAATATAGATCTATTATTTTTTTTAAATATCGGTTACATTAATACAATTAAATTATATTTTCAAATTAAGTAGATATGAATTGCTTTATATTTTTTAAACTTTTACATCCTTTTATTAATATAATAATTTATATTTTTATAAAATAAAATAAATTTTTAGTTAATTAAATGTGTATTACTTTGAATTAAAATTACACTTGATAAATTCATAAATTATTAATTTATTGATTAATTAATTTAGAACCTTGATTTAAAGTTGGAAAGGGCTTCATGAGTATTATTTGTGATCTTAGGGCTGAGAAAGAATCATTAAGTCCATTTAGGAATTTAAAGACATAGTCCTTTTGTTGTAGATCATAATAAATCTTAAAACAATTTTGATCTCATCTTCTAGAGAAACAATGTGGTAATGGTCTAAAACTTTTTAATTCTTCCCAAATACCATTTAATTCAATGAAATAAGCATCAACTGATTTTGTTATCTTGAGTGAGAGAACAGAGCAAATGATGGAGATGACAGATTCGTGAACCTCTGATTGAGCTTCTTCCAAATTTACCTAGCTTCTTCCATGAGAACACTATAGCAATAAGAGCTAAGATCGAGCGCAATAACCAAGCAACCATCAAGTTGTTGTAGCGAATCCATGGCAAGTAGAGAGGATTGCTTCAAGCTAGTTTAGGAATATTTCCATCAAGAACATCTTGTTTATTTCAAATTGAAACCACAAGTAAGAAGGATCTGTTCTATGAAGCAAAATTCATAAATGATCCATGATTTTTTGAGTGGTGAAGAAAGTAGGGTGAAGAAAGATCTTCCAGAGGATTTGTGTTGGTTGATCCTAAAGCATTTTGAGAGAGAGCATGTGATTCCACCATTAATTAAGCAGAGTTGAGCTTGGAGAAGAAGATAACTACACCATAAATGATCTACAGCAACACTAAAAAAATGTTACATTAGGCTATAAATATGTTGCATCAGGCCTATGGCAACACTTTTTAGGTGTTGCATTTATGGCTGTTGCTATTTTAGCTATGGCAATACTTTCCTTGCTCTAATGCAACACTAAACAAGGTGTTGCAATATCTTGAGCTAGTGCAATAGTTTTGGCCCCAAAAAAAAAAAAAAACAACATTTTTCAAGAGCAAATGCAACATTTTTATCGCAAACATTTAGTAACACTCTTTATTCCAAATGCAACATTTTTTTTCCAATTATTCAATGCACCACTTGGCAACACCTTTTCGTCCAAATACAACACTTTTTCTAATTAAAAATGCAACACTTTTTTTTTAGTATAAAACAACATTTTCCCTAAAGCAAATGCAACATTAATTTAAAATAATTGCAACACTTTTTATAATGAACCAAAGCATAATCATTCAATTAAATTGGATTAAAACACAAAAATACAAATAGTATCATCATCATTCAAAGTATCATAATATTCAAAATACATATCATAATCATTACAAGTTGTGCATGTTGCAACAATTAAAATTTTTCCTCCAATCTTTCCTTCGTCCTTACTTTTGTTATTCTCTCTCTTAGAACCTCCGAGTTTGCATTAACCATATTACTTGAAATTCCTGCAAATATAAATTAAAGACAATAAATATAGAAGGCACAACTCAAATTCCAAGATTTTAACCAATAAAAAATACTTCAAGACACTTGTTGATATAGAACTCAAAAAAGAATACTTCACGACATACAATTTATTTTGGTGAAGAGCAAATAAAGTTATTATTAGTTTAGTTGCATTGCCACATGTCGCATTAAGGGGAATTCAAAGTGTTTTTCAAATTATATCATACTAATTACCTTCAAATATATAGTAGAGAAACATACATACCATGAACCATTAGGTCTTCTTTCTATGATCACACATCTCTTAGATATTTTATTTTGAAACCTACACAATTTGACTTGATGCGAACAATTAATAATTTCTTTCTAGCACAAGCATTTAGCTAATATAATTTGATATGCTAACACCATCTATAAATCAAATTGCATTGCTTTAATTCAATATCATGAATACACAATCATTCTCCAAGCAAAAATGATGAGAAAATTGAAACAAATGGCTAAAACTTTTCAACTATGAAAGTTACAACTTAAACTTTTAGATTAAATATTTTTTTTTAAAGATTCTCTAACCTTTTTCAAAGCTGAAATTGAGTAAAGTCTTCCTTTTTTAATTTTTTTTCATTATATCATGACTAGTTCAAACAAAAGCGCAAGAAGTTTTGGAGCTACATTATCTTGAAATTGAATTAATGTAAACAGATACAAATAAAGCATCTACAAATTATAATCATCAACATTAAAATCATAAATTATAACAAAGAGTCAAAAAGACATGAACTTAGTTAGATGATAGTGGCTCCCTCCTAGGTTCCGTTATCAATTAGCTTAGGAAAATTATAGAAAATTATAAGTAACAAATAAATAAGAAATTAGGTAAACATCATATAGGTATTTTAAATATTAATTAATAGAGATTCATAACTAAAAACTAAATAATCACAATAATATACTTGATTGATGCAATAAATATATGAATTTAAAGATATTATAAATAAAAGATAAATATTTCAAATTTGAATAAGTTAATGTAAATATTTGGTAGAAAAATTATTTTAATAAAAATTTATAGATAAATCTAAATTATACTATAATAAGATTTCTTTGAGCAATAATAATAATATAATGGACTTTAATAATAATAATAATAATAATAATAATAATAATAATAATAATATATTTTTATACCAAATAAGTAAATTATATATATAGTGTATTAGAAATTAAGAAAAAAGAATTGACAAAATTTAAACTCAATTACTAAATTATTAATTAATTAATCTGATGATAATTTAATATTATTTGTTTATATATTGAGATGATGAGAATATCTTGTCATCTATCTAATTTGTACCATCCCCACCACAAGCATATTAGATTTTACTCATCCTTGCAAATGTATATATATAAACTGAATTTGCACATGCATACTGAAAAGTTTCCATTATACTAGTGATTAAGAAGAATAGTTAACAGCCTAAGTTTTATATGCTTAGTAAGGTATATATATATATACTGTATATGTAGTACAACAAATGGAAATAATTAATTAATGACTCAATATATATCTTTATAGTATTTGCTCCAAGAACATATTGAAAATGGATTGCATTTTATAAGAGTGCTATAACTCATACTCACCTTGTCTTATCATAATGTTTCTTGTTCACAAGCTAATGATTGACAATAGAAACATCATCCTGCTACACAAAAAATTTCGAACGAGCTAATATCTGCAATAATAATTTCTTTTAAATTGTCATCAATTGGCTTAATTTTGTCTTTTCTTGCAGACACTTGAGCTTCAACAACCTACAAATATAAAGCTAACTAATACAAATAGCTCCAGCTCTCTGTTTTGCTATATTACAAAAATTATTGCAAGTCTTTTTGGTATTATAACTTACTATTGTAGGGATCATCACAATGGTTACTATAGCAAACCTTAAACCAAGAAAGCTCAAATCTATATGCCAAACTCTCATAAATTAATCTCACAAACTAAAATAAGGACAATTAAACATCCAAGTAAAAAGCTTAAATAAACTAATGGACCAATAATTTTAGCCTGAATTACAGCCTGGAAGATTCCATAAATATATTAATATGGACCATTCAATAGTAGAATCAATACAATGCAATAAAATCAATACAATACACAAAAGACTAATACCTCAACTTACCGACTTCATTTTTTTCCTTAATTTCAGTGCTCATTAAGCTATTTCTGAATTTTAAGATCCATTAAGAATTCCAGCAACTAATAAGCAAAGCTGCCTATGTTTTATTTCTCTATTACAAACCCAAAACTACTGGCATTGTTATAGAAAATGGGTTCTGTGAATTTAGGCTCATGGGTACACACTTCTTGTGTGTTGAACCAATCAAGCAAATCCAAATCCTACTCTTTACCTCTCAATCAATAATCTCTCCAAGGCATAACTACAGAATTAGAGAACTGGTTAGGATTTAATCTCATAACACATCACTAGGCCTTAGGTTTCAAAAAATAGGGCAACATAATTACCCAAAATTTTGCATACTAAAAGAGGGTAAATGTGAATTGCATTAAAAAAAAAAACACTAATACCATTGCTTCAAATGTATTTTTCAAATGATTGGAATTAAATAATAATTAGGATTCAATTTATTAACTAAATAGTAATTTATCCATTTTAAACTTTTATGGATAGTATAGTTATTTATCAAATAAAAAAATGAAAATATCTAATCATTCTCTAAATCAAAATTCTGCCCACTGATTAATTTATTATTATTAGCTATACAATTAACATAAATTGCAAAAACATATACTCCATAAGCCAATTCCAACGAAATTTTGAAAATTGAAATTCATATATATATATATATATATATATATATATATATATATATATATATATATATATATATATATATATATATATATATATATATATATATATATATATATATATTTCAATTACTGGATCAATCCGAAGTTACATTTGGTTGGGAATTTGTAATTTGTAATGTAAACTATAATTAATGTTTCCTAGAAACCATAAAAGACAAAAGAGTCCTCATAATCTGTGTTGGATGGTAATTACGAGGATAATTATGAATTGAAATGGGCCAATCAAGACAAAATCTTGTAATGTTACTAGTGAAAGGGTCATTATTTCTCAAAATTGGTCCCAATATGCAAACTCCTTAATTAGAGGGGTATTGTCAGCTTGGCAGACCAACCAAATACATTTTATGGATACTATTATTTCTAGACTCAGTTATCTTGCAAATGCATATGATATCTGCAAGCAGAGGATGCTTTAGAAATCCTAAGAGCATTGGTCAAGTATACTAGAACCTCCCAACTATACTAGATCAAAAAGACCTATGAAATCAATAACACTATTATCAAAGAATAGATACACAAAAATTGAAATTTTTGCAAGCAAAGACTCATGCTTTATCTAAAAATAGAGATGGGGTTTAAGAGAAATGTGGGTAAATTGTTCTCCATAATACTGAGATAAAATGTTCCCTATTGATTGTCAAAGAAAAAATACCACCAATTAGGTAGCCATTGCCATTCTTATGAATCAATTTCAATACAATTCAAGTTTAAAATCTTCTGAAAATTAAAATAAGAAGAGAAGACCAAAAATTAAAAATTAAAGGAAATAAAACCAGAATCCCTACCCCCAAAAATCAAAGAGATTAAAAACTACAAATTAAAGAAGATAAAATCAAATAAAATCAAATAGAATAGAACAAAAATTAACAAAAAATTTAGCACCTTCAATCTGAGTGGCTGATGAAGGCAGTTAGAGCTTAGTGGAAAATCAGTGGTGGAGTGCAGCAGCTGATGGAGATCGCTGGTGGAGTGCAGCAGCAGGTGGTGTCAGCTATTAGCCGATGAGCACTGATGAGCTCTGCTACCAGTGGATTAATGGAGAACAGGACCTCTGGAGCGAACGGCGGGTGGTCGATGGCATTCGGAGGTTGCGGCAGATGGTCCTTCATCGATCTGGAGGTGATGGTGATATCAGCATAGGAGAGAGATATCTGTGAAAAAAGAGTGAAAGAGTTAGAGAGCAGGATAAAAATTTTAGACTTGATGCATCAGATCTAATCATGCTAGCAAAATATTCTTTACCTTTCCAGATCTGTGAAGAAAGAGTTAGTGAGCTGAGAATCTATTCTTTTTTTGAGAGAGGAAAGAATTAGAGTCAGTTATGAGAGAGTGGTTTAGTTTGGGTGAATGAGTATGAGGGAGAGAGGACTCATAATCGACAGGTACCTATAGAGAATATAGAGGAAAATGAAAATTGGAAATTAAAGATAGGGGGAAAAGATAGGGGGAAATTAGAGGGAAACGAAAAAACAAAAAGTAACTTGAGCAAAATGATGTAGTTTTGGGATTATTATTATTATTATTACTATTATTATTATATTGCTATTTATCTTTATATTTTATTAGTGTTTGTAAAGGCAAAAAAAAAAAAAAAAAAAGAGACAATAGCATTTTTAAAATTTTAATAAGCTTAGAATGAGAGCACCTAGTAATTATGAAAATATATTAATAGCCATGGACACCGGAAAAACTTTTTACTAGAGTGCAACATTTATAAGTGTTACATTAGCTACAATGATGCAACATTTCTACTAAAGTGTTATATTAGATATAGTCTAATGCAACATTTCTAATAAAATATTGCATTATTTTTTTAGTTTTTACATTAACAAGGTTTAAAGCAACACTTTACACATAATATTGCATTAAACTAAAATCAATCCTATCTAAGGCAACATCTATAAAGCAACATTTTTAATTTATATTGATATAAACCATTTATGGTGTAGTATAACAAGGAAAATATCTTGAAAACTGAGGAAAAGGAAAAAGAATATCTTGAAGACTGAGAGAAAATGAAAAGAAGACTCTAGATCTTTCTGCTCTTATACCATGTTATGAGAACTGAATGAATAGAAATGATGATTGATTGAATAGAAAAATGAAAGATTTAGATTATAGAGTACAAAGCTAGACTATCTATACTAAGATAAATTCTTGGGTATATTAAATCTATTACGTCACTCATAAACTAAATTAATAGAAAAATGACCCATCAATTAATAATACTAAATTACTCATAAACTAATCCAATAGAAATAAATCATATCAATTAATGATGCTATAATTTATGAGTGATTTAGCATCATTATATACAAGAGAGTTAAACTACCTAACTAATAGGAAGATGACATATGTACAGCTGTAAGTTGCATGCTTTACACATGGGACAATCTATTGTAACTATATAATTAACAATGAATATAGCTCAACAAACTAACCCAACGGCTAGTTATATTTACACAGAAGCTTCAATGGGGAAATCAAAGGCGGGTCCCAATAGTATTTTTAAATAATAAAAAATATTAAAATTTAATAATTAAAAAAATTTAAATTAAAAACTAGAAAAAAAAAAAAAAAAGACATAAGTCTGGGTTTCATAAGATAAAACCTAGATGTGGCTTCAGCAAACCAAGAAATTAAAAAAAAAATTCTTCAACAACAAAATAATAATAATAATAATAATAAGGAAAAAATAAAAGAAAATCTAAGATCTACACAAAAATAACAAATATTCCTGTAAATATATAGTAAAACTAAATAAAGCAAGAGCAAATCGAACCCTAATGGATCAATTCCAGACCCAAATCTGAACAAAGATTATCAGATCTATAATAAAAGGAATAAAAACAAACCAAAATAGGTGGAAATAAATTGATCCTAACAATGCACAAATAGGTGGAAAGCACTAAACTCTAATATATCAAATTATAATTTCACATATACAGTATGTTTCATACTCACATAGCATTAGTGCCAGATCAATTATCTTTGAGATAATGAAAAAAAAAATGCAGCACCATTAATTGGATGACACTAGCCCATTTAATAGATTTTTGGAGGGCCATAATAGTTAAACAAAAAAAGAAGAGGTAATTTAGAAGAAGTGAAAAAAAATGCAGTATACGTGAACTCTCAATTTTACACCCTCAGTATCCAACCACAGCCTTAGCACTTGCTGAGTTTAACGGGCTATGCGAAACCATTACGATGGTCTTGGTAACCGGTTAGCGCTGGGGGGAGAGGGGGGGTTTAAGGGCAGCTCCCTTGAAAGAAAATTTTTTAGCCTTCAATTATATTGCCACCAGACATTCAAATTTTCCAAACTCCATACCAACAATCAATCTCTAAAAAAAAAAAAAAAAAAAAAACTTGAAAAATGTGCCAGGTGACATGTGGCATGCCACACAACAACGTGCGACGCCTTGTCAGAACTGTACAGCACCGCATGCCCACTTTGCGGCATACTGTAAGAACCTGAAGTGGCATCGCACAAGCCTAGTACAGCGCCACACCAGGTTCTACAGCCTTCTGACCTCCAGGTGGACCCTACCTGTGCAGAAAATGACTTTTTTACCTCTTTCAGTCCAATTTTTAGTCATTTATAGTCCTACCCCTCATGGACTTTTCATATTTTCACTACCTAAACTACTCTGGCCTCCCTTTTTCTATAAATATCCTTCTTTATCCTTCATTCCAACACACCTCTTGAATTAATATTGATGGTTATCTACTAATTTCTTTCTTTTTCTCCCTCCAACCACTCTCTAATTAATCAATTAATCTTTTTAATTAATTAATTATCTCACCCTAACCAAGTTAATTAATCTTTTTAATGAACTAAAAACCCCTTTTTTTTAATTAATCACTCAATTAATTAATTAATTAATCTTTTTTATTAATTAATTAATCACTCTTTTTAAAAAATATTTTTTTAAAAAAATCAAATTAATTCTTTTTCTTAATCCACCTTTCATCCAAATTAATTAATTAATCTTTTTAATTAATTAATTAATCTCCCAATCAATCCAATCATCCAGTCTCGATAAAACGGAACTTCGGTTCGGTAAAATCCTCTGCCACCGAAAACAAAGGTATCAGCCTTTTTCCCCCACTCTCAAAACACCTAAACCAAAATCAATCTAATCAACTCCTAAACCCCTCCACTTAATCGTAGAATAAATTACGTGAATTTTGATCCCTACTCAATGAGGTACGTAGGCACGTTTGAAATCTAAATCCAATCCTCAAATCCAAATCTCAATCAATCACTTTTTTCTCTTTTTTTATTGTAATTTGTGAATGTTTTATTTTAATTTTCTCATTGCACTTATACCATACTCATGCATTAACCATGATTTTGTCATATAATATTTGTCATCCATGAAATTAATTTTTCAAAATCAAATTAAACTTATGAGCCAAATTTAGATTATTGTAAAACTAAAAACTTAGTCCCCAAACTTAACCTGGTTCGAGACTAGTGATTTTTATCCTTGGGCAAATTAATTAAAAATTAATGAATTGGAGTTAATTTAGTTTTTTCCTTAATATTTTCCCAACTAAATAAAATTAAGGTGGAGACTCCTAAAATCATTTTCAAAAATCAACCAATCCAAACCTGAGGGTTCAATTGTGAGTCTAAAACCCAAATGAGCATCTCAATTCCCTCTAACGGACCGGGCTAATGCTTGAGCGAGGCCTCATAGTTGGAGACTTCACTGGCGACTAATTGCCACCTTTTTTTAAAAAAGGAAGATAAGAGGGTTACTATTTGGTTAAGGAAAATTTTTTCCAAAATAATCTCTATTTGGCTCATTATGTATAATTTGACTTTTATACATCACTTTATATAATAAATGCTCCTTGCCTAACCTTAGCTTTAGGAAAACTCTTGGATGGTGAGTAGCATTGGTTCGATAACTCTTTTTGAGTATGTTGGGAGATAGCGAAAGCATTCAACCCCATGACAAATCTCCGATCATTTCGGTGCTATAACGAGCAAGCAGTACTATTAGACCAACGCGAGACTTTTTGCCTCATATGTAGTTAGGTATATTGAAGCTCTAGTGGGATGGGGACCCTTAAATCAAACCACCCTTCACCTTTATGCATGTAGTCGCCTTAGTGTTGACTGTAGGTTCCATGTACCGTAATAATCAATACTCTTGTATGTTCATGAAACCTTTTTCGACATGCATCACGTCATGATCATGCATACATAACATGAGAAGCTCAATAAGGTAAACCCTCAAACACCTCAAAGACCCAAGCCGGTGGTCCGTTACCCTAAAACATATAAACCAGGTGACCAACCATATGGAGGGAATCCTTTTCTTGACACAGCTTCACATTCATGCCTTTTTAATTCTGTATTCTTACCCTTCTTTCTGTCTATTTTCTGTTTAAAGGTACCAATGGCCAATACCTTTAACTTCAATCAAGACGCCATGAGCACTTTCTTCACTAGTCTCCTCAAGAAATAAGAGAAAACTTTTCAAGCTGCACTCACCACCGCTCTTTAGACCCAAGCTGAAACTTTCACCAATGCTCTCAATGCCTAGTCTACCACCTTTACTGATGCCCTCAACTCCTAATGCCAATCCATCATCAATGAGGTCAAGGAAATGATCAATGCCATTATCACTCCCCCTCCTGCTCGTGTTGAGCCTGCATTTACCCAAACCAGGACTAGCCACGCCCCTACTTTTACTCCTCCTATTATCAATCTCATCAATAAAGGAAAAGCACCTGAAACTCCAACCTCTCTTATCATAGACTTAAACACAACCACTCCCTCTCCCACTACGAATCTTTTTCAAAGTGGAGATTTCTTTAGCTTTCCTGAAACTAAGAAATTGATGGAGAAAATTAAGGCCATTGAGAACACTTAAGAACATCAAAAAGCATGAAGACATAATAGATGTTGACTCCTTAGCTCTTTTCCCAAATGCACGAGTTCCACCAAAATTTAAAATGCCGATCATGGATAAGTTTAATGGCACCATGTGTCCCAAAACTTATCTCAAGATATATATGGGTGCCATGAGACCTTTCGGTGTGGACGACAGGCTCCTTGCTCAGTTATTCCAACATTCCTTGACTAGAGCTGCTATTAAGTGGTTACTAGACCTTGACTAAAATCACAAGAAAACTTGAGATAATATCTGCAATGCTTTTGTCAAACAATACCACTATAACATCAAGGTAAATGTCACCTGTCGAGATTTGGAAACCACTAAACAAGGGCCAAAAGGATCCTTCACCATGTTTCTTACAAGGTGGATGACAAAAGTGGCTAAAATGGTGAACCATCCATCTGAAATAGAGCAAATTGACATCATTATCATGAACCTCCTCCCCTAATACCAAATGCATTTGCAAACATAGTACCTCTCTAACTTTAAAGCTCTCATTATCACCACCACCAAGATCAAGGATTTGATTTAATCAGGATGAATTAAGGACAAATCCTCTAAGTATCACAAGAACACTACCAACACCACCCAAAAAGAGGGAGAGGTAAATGTTGTGTCTTGTCACCAGTTGATGAAGTTAAAAACAAGGAGGACTTTCTCTGAGCTAGGCATGCCCCTTACATTTACAAGAAAGCCTTAGAGGCTAATCTGGTTAAGCCCTTAGAACCATAACCTCCTTCAAACCCCTTGCCCAAAGGTTATAACACTAATAAGCACAGCGACTATCATCAAGGGTCAGGGCATAAAACTGATGTGTGCAAGCCTTTGAAGCACAAAATTCAAGACCTCATTGACAGTGGAGACATCATTGCGCCTAAACCCAAAGTCTAGCATCACCGAGCTCACTCAACCATCTCAAGCCTCACCCGATAATTGGTATTTTGAGAAGATTGCCACCACTGCTGTGCCCTTATCCAAGTCCTCCGAGTCCATGTTTGACTTATTTGAGTTTGTGTCTAAGTCACCTTAATTAGAGTCTTTTGAGTCCGTTTTCGTTAAATCTTTCTTTAAATTTGAGTTTGTTAGGTCTTACCCTTTGAAGTCTGTATTTTGCCTTTAAGATTTATCCTTTAATGTACTCATGATGGGACTTTTATCAGTAATAAAAGTTTAAACTTTCTGATTTATTTTGAATTTTTTTTGATTCATCTTTAAATAAGACATCAGAAAAAAAATGAAAAAAGAAAGAATAAAAAAAATTAAAAATATAAAAAATGAAAAGGCAAAAGGATTAATTAGTTATGGCACAAAGGAAAAGAATAAAAAATCACATACATTGCATTTGCATGGCAGTAGTGGAAAAGCTCATGAGCTGCTTTGTACAAGATAAAGACATGATAAGGATGCTTCAAGCATCACAGTTTACAAGATCGAGGAGAAGCTGCGGAGAATGAAGACAAAATAGGAAGATCCTATCTAACAGAGGCACTATCTTCATGGATGTGGATGGAAGTGAATTCTCCCATCCTGACAACCCAGATTAGTTGAAAAGATACATCATCCGAAGATGACATCTACATTTCATTTCTTTTTCTCATGCATATGTAATCAAAACTATGTGGACTTGATTCTCTCTAAAAGAAATAACTGATAGAAAAATAAAGTAAGAGATATGCAGCCTGATTCAGATGCTATCCAAATCATAATACAAAAAATTTTATTGCATCGCATTCTCGTTCTCGTTGTGCCTAGTACATCATTCACTTAATTCTTTTGCCTAAACCAAAAAAAAAAAAAGAAAAAGAAAAAGAAGAATGCTTACTAAGTTGAAAACTTGAAAAGACAGCTAGCTTAGGCAGAAATTAGAGCAAAAATAAAAGATGTCTCATTTAATGATGATCAAATTTTGCAAAATGCAAGCCCATCATCATGACGAAAGGATAGCCTTTTCAATGTCATCTATAGCTTATCCTTTTTTGTGTAGTCCTGTCAACTTGTAATTATTTCAAAAAAAAAAGAAAAAAAAGGTCATGTTTGAAGTAATGGTCTAGCCAATCCTCCTCTACCTTTTGAGATGCAAATCTCTCGTATCCTCATCAGAGTCAAAGTCTATTACAATCTCCTTTTTTTGAGTCAGTACTGTAATCTATGGTGTTGCACTTCTAGTAGATCCTTGAGTCTCATTCAAAGAATGAGTCACCCGCTTTGTTTGGGCTGCAGTCCTTTTCCCACTACTAGTGGCTTCTCATACAGTCTCTCCTTCCTCAGCTGCTTAGCACGGCAGCCTGGTACTCTTTCTCAACTAGCCAAACCACCTTTATCAACCACCTATCATATCTCTCGGTGGTCTTAAGTGAGATTCCAAAATAAACAGCATGATAACTCTTTAGCCATCCACCACTTGATAGCTCTGGCAATGGGAGCTATGATTTGCACAGACTCTAGGAAGAAAGAAAAACTAGGTGCATATCCTGAGTCTACCTCATCTGCCTCAAGACCTTCATCCCTTAGTGGAACATCATTCAAACCAGGCCTAACAGGTAAATCACTTGACACCCATGGTCCCTAGTTATGAGAGATCTAATCCTTTACTATTGGTAGTGCTAAATAAGTCCTTTGAGGGCAAGTTATAAGCAACCATCTTATTCGACCTCTAACTGAGTCTCAGTAAAGCATATGTGGACTAAAAAGCAGGGGCCACCACCTGAAAATGATCCATTAGCCACACTTTTGAGATAACCCAAAACTTGAAATAGACACCCACAAAGCACCCCTAACAGAAAGGGTAAGAATAAATAAATTTTCTCACTTGGTAAATAACTAGCAAGATAGTTCATCTATCATCAGTGTCTTCGCCAGCATGGCCTTAACAGACCCGTAACTGACACTCAAACAAAAAATCAAGGCCCTTATATTAAGCCTCTGCACCCCTCATATGTCCCTGATCACTGGAATCATAGAAGTTCCAAGCACAGTGGTCAAATTCACTTGACCATCACCAACCATCATCTGGCTTGCAATATCCTGAAGCAAGTCAAAAACTCCTAAAAAATTCAAAAACAAAAATGCCAGACTTTGAACTCTGGCACCAACAAAGTTGTCTTTGAGTCATAGCCAATTCATATTCCCTATCTCCCTAGAATAGGCACAGCTCCTCCTCAATAGCACTAGAATAAAAATCACAGGCCACTAGATTCCAAAATCTAAAGCAACCCCTTGAACTTCTCGTAATACCACCATGGAAACCATCTCATACCAACCTAAGTTGAGTTTCTCAACCTTGTCGAGTTTCTCAACCCATAAATGCATGTCTCTACAAGACACAAAGGTCACATAAAAAAATCGCATTCACAAAGTAATTGTGCGAATCCGCCCTTATGCATCCATGCAACCATTCATTATAGGCATCACCATAAATCATGCATGGCATAGAAGTTAGGCAAAAGGTTCATGAATTCTAAAACATACATGCATCATCTGTGTACCAGCACCTATGCAATCATCTGCAATCATACATCATCATGCATAAGCTAGGCCAATAGCCTCACTAGCCTCTCCTAAAACTAACCAGTTCTTCCTTAAAGCTGATCGATACCTCTTAAAGCTGACTAATGCCTCTTTGAAGCTAAATGATACATTTCTATATCTAATCAATGTAGCATGGCTTCCAGAGTCCCTTTACTTCTAGAAAAATTCCTTTGAGCCTTCTGAAAGGCCCAACCCCTCATATTCAGAAGCCTAAGTTTCTTTGGCATGACCAAAATCTTGTCAGAATCTCTTGAGCCAACTCGCCATAGGCCAAGGCTCTTCCCTTTATCAAAACATTTTTAGAATCTGTCTAGCCGACTCGCCATAGGCCGTGGCTCTCCTCTTATTGAGATCTTTTTAGAATATCTTAAGCCAACTTGCCATAGGCCGAGGCTCTCCCTTTACTAAATATGATCAAAATCTTTCGAGCTGATTGGCCATAAGCCAAGGCTCTTCCTTAGAATCTCACGATCTGACTCGCCATAAGTCAAGGTTCTCCTTTCACTAAACTATTAATTCCACCCATAAATGCCTAGAAACGATCACCTAGACATCCATGTGGTTCTTTTTCCATCTCTTTCATCCAAATCCATCAGCTCCACCCATAAATGTGTAAAAATGGTCACCTCGACATCTATGTGGTTCCTTTTTCCATCTATGAACCCTCAAATTTGCACCTTTAGGATCCAACCGTAGCTTAACACTTGCTAAGATTTGTGCACTATGCATACGACGGTCTCGCTAGTCGGTTAGCGGGTAGGGGTTAAAGGGGCAGCACCCCGTTGAAAAAATTTTCTTAGAACTTGCACCTTCAGATGATTAGCACTTGATTACAAACCAATAGAATCAAAATGGGCTCAAATCGGATTTAAAACAAATGAGAACGAGCTGAAAGACAAAATACGGCAACTTGCGGGCCTGCAAAGGGAATTCGTGGTTCTCAAGCAAAGGTGTTATCCAAGAGTTCACACTATTCAAGAGTCCTTCTTCCAAAAGGAGTGCTTGTGATATCCCTAGGCCAAGGTGGAACTTAGATCTGGTGCCAAGCTTGTTCTTTATGTTCCTCGCCGATGTAAGCCAAAGGTAAAAGTTCTTTCCTTTTCCTTTTGAATTTCAATTTCAAGATCTAAATATGAAAAGATATAATTTTTTGCTAATTAAAATCTGACCTAATTAACAAATATCTAAAGCCCTTTAAAATCAGTTAAAACATGATAACAAAGGCAACAATTTAAAAAATCCTCCTTCGCATGAAGGAAGAACTGCGTGGGGTTTGATTCGCATTCAAAGGGATACGCAGGCTTCCCATCTTTAAGGCATTCAACTCCGCTAAAATTAATAACTACTTCTCTCTATCACCTTCTTCACATAGTTTAGGATCAAAATTGCTTTTCTTAAATAAAAATTGAAATTTTAATTCTTTTTTTTATTATAATTATTTTAATAACTCTCTCACACAACCCATCAAACTATCCTATAATAGGGTTATAGGCCCACACAAGCTAAGCAGATCCAACCCAACATCAACTTAAAACAAAGCCACTCTAGGCTAATAACTCAATTATCTCATAAATATAATATTATTATCACACAATTGGATTCTGCTTAACAAACAAGTTCTAACTCAGAATATACATAGTAACTGATAATTACATAAAATACAGATAGTAAAGGCAACTGTACGGAGTTCTAGAATTATGATACAATTATACATATTATATACATAACTCAGTACTTATATACAACATACTGCCGAAGGGCAATTGGCAGTTCTACTCGACTACAATCCTTTCACAAGCTCATTCCTCGACTTGAAAAATAATAAGTTGAACAAGAATAAGCATCCGACTCAGTGAATGATACTAACTAATATATTAAACTGTGTTCTACAGACAAGTTTCTAATGTTTGTGTTATGTACCATGTCATAGAGATAGACAAATCATACAGTAAAAAAAGGATGGGATACGGTCCATAGTACCACACTAATAACCAATCTGGGGAGCCGATCCCCCTATCTTGGCTCTCTGAATCTAATAATCTATCTCTTATATCCAATGGGCTCAACTGGCATTAGTCTGTACCAAGCAGCCCTGACCCGACTGGTAGCGGCCTTGGCGATGAGTAGGCTCGCCCAGCATCCACCAGTCATAGCTCATCTTCTAAATCCATCATAATCATAATAGTAGCCATACTCACAATTAAACCCATGATCCTCGGTGGTACTGTATCCTCCCGACCCTCATCCGTCAACCACAATCACAATATAGCATAGAATATCGATTCATCATTTACACTCAAATGTTACATGCATCTATGCAATAATAATGTATAATATACATATATATACATATAGTAAATGCAGATGCATATGGAAATAGAATAACATATTAGGGAGTATCACGCACCTAACTGACAACGCATCTGACTGGCTTCTCTCAAAAGTGCAGCCTTTGGAATCAGGAAGACGCCAGAACACTGACACTGGACAACAAAGGATATCATAAGGATATGAACGACTCACATAACCAAACATAACTTAAAGAAGATTGAGACTCTTATTGAGATCTAGACAGAACCTCACTAAACTCGGATACTACCAAAATAACAAAAAATATAATACTTCTAAAACAACCTTAATAGACAACACAATCTCAGCGACCCCTCTTGGGTCCTCCCAACTCATACTCAACAAAAGATTCAACAAACTCATAACAATTACAAACTATAATATAATACTTCTAAAACAACCTTAACAGATAACACAATCTCAGCGATCCCTTGTGGGTCCTCCCAACTCATACTCAACAACAGATTCAATAAACTCATAACAATTACAAACTAGAATCCGCCAAACATAATATAAATCAATTAACTGAAACAAAGGAGTTTCGGGTTTACCCTCACAATTTCTAACCGAACGAAAGTTGAGAGTCATGCCAGAATGATGAAATGGAGCTGTTGGACTGCCCCATGCGTCGTCGGCCGGCCATGCGCTGACGCTACCGGTGGCAGATCTAGGTGATCTTCACACCAGCAGGTTCACCTCGATGCCAGGATCACGAAAATCACCTCCACTCGTTGTCAGTCATCATCATTTCGCAGAAAAATGCCTCAAAAACTTAGGCCTCCATAGCTCCAATCTCTACATCCGATGGCCGATCAGAGGCATGGCAGGTACCAAAAGGAAGACTTCATCTTCAGGAGTCCAACAAAACTAGAATCATCGGATTCCACCTCCAAAATCGACCAGAATCTACAGTTGAAGTCTCAGCGCTGGCGGTCCTTCTCTCCTCACATACGCCGCCATCCGTCGCCTGATCAGGGTGCTGCCGCCTCCTTTGAGGTCGCTAGAGGGTGGGCTAGCCACTAGTGGTAGCGGTGCAGCCCACCGCAGGCCGGACGATTGTCCACCGGCCTATAGCTCCCTCCTCTCTCTCTCTCTCTGTGTCTCTCTCTCTTTCTCTCTCCCTCCTTCTCTTTCCCGTTTCTGCTGCCTTTCAGTTCCAGCCATCTGATTGGCTGGAAACACCCCAATCCTTAACTCTTCTTCTTTAATTAATTTGCAACATAACACATATATGTATATATAATAATAATAATAATAATAATAATAATAATAATAATAATAATAAAAACCATAATTACATAATAATAGTTCAATTAATAAAACTTATTCATAATAATAGTAATTATAATGAAATCCCGAACTTCCGGTAATTTATTTAATTAGCAATATAATTTAGATGAATCGAACATAATATTAATTTCTGCTATCAAAATATAAATTCTCCAAATAACCATTATAATATTTTCATAATTAAATATATAATCCTTCTTCAATTTTTATATACATATACAATATTTAAATAAAACTATCATTAATAATACATATTCAAATAGTATGAATATATATAATTTAATAAAATATAACTTCAATAGTTGCTTAAATAAATAAAATAATAGAATATTACATTTCCGTACAAAAATAGAATTTTAGAAAAATAATTGAAAATTTAGGGTATTTCAATCTTCCCCCCCCAAAAGAAAATTCGTCCCTGAATTTTTAAACACAACACCTTTCAAATAGACTTCTCCACCACGCTTCCATTGCGCACTCTAACACACTATCTAACAACAATTAACATATCAAGTTCAACAAGACACAAAATGATATAAATAAATCTCCAATATCAATATCTAGTCTAACTAGACCTTAAACAATTTCTTAATAATTTCTTATCCCTAAATCTTGATTTAATATTAGATAAAACTAGTATAACCATTGATTTCATATTCAATCAATGCTACTCTTAAACTTATCTTTTCCTTAAATCCTTATCCATACTAATGCTAATATGAATTCCTAAATTATCCCTTCCATTGATTACTTATTATATTTGGTCATATGAGAATCCAACAAATAATCCTAAGTTAATAACACTCTTGATATTCCATAATTCATTTCTACAGTAATAATTATCACTTAATCTCTCATAACCTTAATAAATATTTTCATGATTAATATCTCGCAAAAATTATAATCTCTACTATATGTGATCATGAACAATAAATCCAATTATAATTTCCTTAATCATTTCATCAATTAAAACATATCAAAACTTAATGATTCGTTTCCCACTCTTACTTGCTCTAGCTAATTTCCTCAATATATATAAACTTTTATCTTATCAATTGAAATCACCACATACCCATACACACTAATTGATATACAAAACCAGTAATTCTGCAATTCATTTCAACATCCTTATATTAACAAAGTCATCAAGAAATTCTGTTAACTCTAAACATATCTCACCTTTTGTCAATTATTTCAGACTTACTCTCTTTCTATAAAATACTTTGATATCATGACTTAAACAGCTATTGTCTCTCATTCATATACATTTAACCCATAACATTATCTTATTTCTAAATTTCCATTAACATCTTATTATATTTCATATTTTTAATCCTTCAATTTATCCACATAAAAACTATGAATTCACTAGTGTCACTGATATTTAATAAAATCTCCATGCAACTTTTATGTCTTTCTTAATCTATAACGTTCTAATTTTATCTCAACTTAAACATATATACTTCATGAGTATGCTCAAATAATAACTCCACTTTATTACATAATAAAATTCCTTATCTATTAAAAATCATTACCTAATCTTTAATCATTCCCACAACATAGTATTGAATCTAATACCTCAAAATATTATCTCATCCCGAGAGCTTAAATCCATTCTCGGTATATTTAAAATTGTTTAAATTTGCAAAACTCTTTAGAATCATTTGTAATAATCAAAACATTTTCATTTTTATTTTAGAACTCAAGGTACTATGTCCAGGAATGCTACACAATATGCAACCTTAATGCAATGCTTAATGAGGGACATGATGTATGAATAATGACTCATGATTTCACAATGCTTGACTCAACGCATATAGACAGACACACTGGACACAAGTACAGAGTCCCAAAATAATAAAGTCTAAAAGTTATCTTTAAAATCATGCTTGAAAATCAATGATCATTTTTAAACTCATTTAAAACATTCCACTTCCAAATCATTTAAAATTTTGAATTAAATCATTTTATACCCTTTTGGATTAAGTTCTTGGGAATCCTCAAATTCACCATTCATAAACCTTAATGTCTTATTACTTTATAAAAGTAAATTCAAATCATTGCATTCCAATCATATTCTACTCCCCCACAGAACTTTCACCACTACCGAATTCTTTCTAACACCACATGTACATATATCTTTTATATCTTAATCACATGTCTGAAAACATTCATCTCAATCATCATATCATACACAAGCATATAGCACACATATAATAGACACAGTAATACAATTAATATCGAGGACTCATCGTAACACTGCGTTAATACTGAATTGGAAGAAAAGGAAACTCAAGAAGACAATTAGGAATCTTATACTCTGCATGTTACAAAAACAAGGACCCATAATACTAAACATACTAGAGATCACAAGATCTCTGCTCTGATACCATCTTTGTCACTCTCCAAACCCAAGAGCGCGTGACCGGCACTAGGCCACGGGAAATGCATATGACTACCAGTGCCCGTAGTAAGCCTGACCTCATACAACCCAACAAACTATCCCACAATAGGGCTATAAGCCCATACAAGTTAAGCAGATCCAACCCAACATCAACTTAAAACAAAGCCATGCTGGGCTAATAACTCAATTACCTCAATTGTCTCATAAATATAATATTATTATCATACAATTGGATTCTGCTTAACAAACAAGTTCCAACTCAGAATATATATATTAACTGATAATTACATAAAATATAAATAGTAAAGGCAACTGTGCGGAGTTCTAGAATTATGATACAATTATACATATTATATACAAAACTCAGTACTTATATACAACATACTGCCGAAGGGTAATTGACAGTTCTACTCAATGACAATCTTTTCACAAGCTCATTTTTTGACCTAAAAAAATAATAAATTGAACAGGAATGAGCATCCGACTCAGTGAATGATACTAATTAATATATTAAACTAGTGTCCTACAGACAAATTTCTAATGTTCATGCTATGCACCAGGTCACAAAAATAGACAAATCATATAGTCAAGCAAGGATGGGATACGATCCATAGTACCACACTAATAACTAATGTGGGGAGCCGATCCCCTTATCCTGGCTCTCTAAATCCAATAATCTGTCTCTTATATCTAATAGGCTTAGTCGTCATTGGTTTGTACCAAGCAGCCCTGACCCGACTGATAGCAGCCCTGGCGATGAGCAACCTGGCCAGCATCCACCAGTCATAGCTCATCTTCTCAATCCACCATAATCACAATAGTAGCCATACTCACAATCAAACCCATGATCCTTGGTTGTATTGTATCCTTCTGACCCCCCATCCGTCAACCACAATCATAATATAACATAGAATATCGATTCATTATTCACACTTAAATGTTACATGCCTCTATGCAATAATAGTGCATAATATACATATATATACATACAGTAAATACAGATGCATATAGAAATAGAATAACATATTAGGGAGTATCACTCACCTAACTAACGATGCGTCTGACTGGCTTCCCTTAGAAGAGCAGCCTTTGGAACTAGAAAAACACCAGAACACTGACACTAGACAACAAAGGATATCATCAGGATATGAATGACTCACATATCCAAACATAACTTAAAGAACATTGACACTCTTATTGAGATCTCGACAGAATCTCACTAAACTCAGATACTACCTAAAATAACAGAAAATATAATACTTCTAAAATAACTTTAACAGACAACATAATCTTAGCGACCCCTCCTAGGTCCACTCACACTCAACAACAGATTCAACAAACTCATAACAACTATAAACTAGAATCCGCTAAATATAATATAAATCAATTAACTAAAATAAAGCATTTTTGGGTTTACCCTCACAATTTCCAACTGAACGAACGTCGAGAATCGCGCCAAAATGATGAAACAGAGCTACTAGACTACCCCATACGCTGCTGCCGAAGCGTCATCGATCGGCCACACGCCACCGCTTCCAGTGGTGGATTTGGGCGATCTTCACACCAGCAGGTTCACCTCGATGCCAAGATCACGAAAATCACCTCCACTCGCCGTCAGTCGCTACCGTCTCCCCAGAAAATGCCTCAAAAACGTCGGCCTCCATAGCTCTAATCTTTGCATCCGGTGGCCGATTGGAGGCATGATAGGTACTAAAAGGAAGCCCTCATCTTTAGGAGTCCAACGAAACCAGAATCACCAGATTTTACCACCGAAATTGACTAGAATCTGCAGTTGAAGTCTCGATACTAGCGGTCCTTCTCTTCTCGCGTACGCCACCATCTGCTGCCCGATCAGGATGCTGCCGCCTCCTTTGAGGTCGCTGGATGGTGGGCTAGCTACTGGTGGTGGCGGTGCAGGCCACCGCCGGCCGGATAGTTGTCCACTGGCACACAGCTCCCTCCTCTCTCTCTCTCTCTCTCCCTTTCTCTTTCCTATTTCTGCTGCCTTTCAATTTTAGCCATCTGATTGGCTGGAAACACCCCAATCCTTAACTCTTCTTCTTTAATTAATTTGCAACATAACACATATATGTATATATATAACAATAATAATATTAACGATAATAATAATAATATTAATAATAATAATAATAATAATAATAACAACAACAACAACAATAATAACAAACCATAATTACATAATAATAGTTCAATTAATAAAACTTATTCATAATAATAGTAATTATAATGAAATCCCGAATTTCAAGTAATTTATTTAATTAGCAATATAATTTAGATTAATCGAACATAACATTAATTTCCAATATCAAAATATAAATTCTCCAAATAACCATTATAATATTTTCATAATTAAATATATAATCCTTCTTCAATTTTTATATACATATATAATATTTAAATAAAACTACCATTAATAATACATATTCAAATAGTATGAATATATATAATTTAATAAAATATAACTTCAATGTTTGCTTAAATAAATAAAATAATAGAATAATACCTTTCTGTACAAAAATAGGATTTTAAAAAAAAATTAAAAATTTAGGGTATTTCAGGAAAGATCCCCTAATTTTGATATTTTGACTTGTAATAGTTTTAAGTAGTTTTCCCTTATTTTTGCGCATTGTCATTATCTCATATTTGTCATGCATTTTACAAGAAATATTTATTTCATACATCATATTATATCTGTTCATGCAAACATGAAAAACTTCTTTTCAAAAGCTATTTTGTATTTAAACCAAACTAATTTTTTGTATTGTTTTAACCAAAACCTAGTCCCCGAGCCATTTTTGGTCATTCGAGGATTGGTGCTTTTCTTTGGGATAAATGATATATTTTTTAAGTCAATCAAATTGGGTTTTCCTTTAATTTTCCCAACTAAAATAAACAAAATTAAAGTGACGACTCTTTTTACAAATAACATTTTACAAAAATCCAATTTTCTGAACTCATGGCGGGTTTCGATCATGATATTTCTCCTAAATGGGTATTTTCGATTCCCCCTCTAGCGGATCAGACCGGATGCTTAAGCGAGTCCTCACACCATCTCTTTTATCCAAATCTATTAATTTCACCCATAAATGTCTAGAAATAATCACCTAGACATCTATATGGTTCCACTTTCCACTTTTTTTACCCAAATCATGTTTACCTCTAACATTAAGGCCAAACAAATAGCCTTAATTGAGATTTACCCAAATCTTCTCTACCTCTAATATTAACGCCAGACAGATAGCCTTAATTGAGATTTACCCCAAATCATCTTTACCTCTAACATTAAGAATGGACAAATAGCCTTGATTGAAATTTACCCCAGTTCATTTTTATCTCCAACATTAAGGCCAGACAAATAGCCTTGATTGAGATTTACCCTAGATCATCTTTATCTTCAACATTAAGGCCGGACAAATAGCTTTGATTGAAATTCACCAAACCTTCTTTCTCCTCTAACATTAAGGCCGAACAAATAGCCTTGATTGAAATTTACAAAACCTTTTTTGTCCTCTAACATTAAGGCTAGACAAATAGCCTTGATTGAAATTCACTAAACCTTTTTTTATCTCCAACATTAAGGTTGAACAAATAGCTTTGATTGAAATTCAACAAACTTTCTTTACCTCCAATATTAAGACCGGACAGATAGCCTTGATTGAGATTTGCCTCAAACATTCTTCATCTCCAATATTAAAGTTAACAAATAGCCTTGATTGAAATTCACCAAACCTTTTTTTATCTTTAACATTAAGGCTCGATAGATAGCTTTGATTGAAATTCACCAAACCTTTTTTGTCCTCTAACATTAGGGCTAAACAGATAGCGTTAATTGAAATTCACCTAGACCATTCTCGAATCCAACGTCAAGGCCAAATAGATAGCCATTGATAAAACCTCATTCATCCTAGAGGGCCTCTTCTCAAAGGACCCGACAAGAACACACAGGCTCACAATCTTTTGAATGTTCACAATCATCATAATCACATTTTATTCAAAGCTAATTCTGATGACAGAGCAACTGTCAACCCTCAATTTTGTACCCTTATCATCCAACCGTAGGCTTAGCACTTGCTAAGTTTAAAGCACTATGCGAAGTCATTACTGCGGTCCTACTAACTAGTTAGAGGGCGGAGGTTCGGGGGCAGCTTCCTCGAAAGAAATTTTTTTAACCTTCAATTACATTGCCACTAGACATCCAAATTTTCCGAACGCCATACCAACAACCAATCTCTAAAAAAATAAAATAAAGTAATAATCTCAAAAAATGTGCCAGGTGACAGTGGCATGCCGCACGGCAAGCATGTGGCGCTGGGTCAGAATTGTGTGGCACTGTATGACCCTTTTATGGCATGCAGCTAAAACCTGACGTGGCGCTGCACAGGCTTGGTGCAGCGCCGCATGAGATTCTGTAGCCTTATGACCCCTAAGTGGGCCTCAACTACACAGAAAATGATTTTTTATCCTTTTCAGTCCAATTTTCAGCCATTTCTAGCCCCACCCCTAATGGTCTTTTCACATTTTCACTACCTAAACTACCCTCACCTCCTTTTTCCTATAAATACTTTCCTTCATCCTTCATTTCAACACACCTCTTGAATTAGTATTGATGGTTATCTACTAATTTATCTCTTTTTCTCCCTCCAACTATTCTCTAATTAATTATTTAATCTTTTTAATTAATTAATTAATTATCTCACCCTAACTAAGTTAATTAATCTTTTTAATTAACTAAAACCCTTTTTTAATTAATCACTCAATTAATTAATTAATTAATATTTTTAATTAATTAATTAATCACTCTTTTTTAAAAAATATTCTTTTTTTAAAAAATCAAATTAATCCTTTTTCTCAATCCACCTTTCATCCAAATTAATTAATTAATCTTTTTAATTAATTAATCTATCTATCATTTTTATCATATTAATTAGTTAATTAATCTTTTTAATTAATTAATTAATCTCCTAATCAGTCCAATCATCCAGTTCTGATAAAACGAAATTTCGGTCAAGTAAAACTCTTCGCCCATTGAAAATAAATGTATCAGCCTTTTTTCCTCACTCTCAAAGCATCCAAACCAAAATCAATATGATCAACTCCTAAACCCCTCCACTTAATCGTGAAACGAACTACGTAGGTTTTGATCCCTATTCAATGGGGTACGTAAGTACATTTGGAATCTAAATCCAAACCTCAAATCCAAATATCAATCAATATCTTTTTCGCCTTTTTTAATGTAATTTGTCAATGTTTTATTTTAATTATCTCATTGTACTCATATCATACTCATGCATTAACCATTATTTTGCCATATAATATTTGTCATCCATGAAATTAATTTTTCAAAGTCAAATTCAACTTAAGAGCTAAATTTAGATTATTCTAAAACTAAAAACCTAGCCTCCGAACTCAACCTGGTTCCAGACTAGTGATTTTTATCCTTGGGCAAATTAATTAAAAATTAATGAATTGGAGTCAATTTGAGTTTTTTCCTTAATATTTTCCCAACTAAATAAAATTAAGGTGGCGACTCCTAAAATTATTTTCAAAATCAACCAATCGGAATCCGAGAGTTTCATCGTGAGTCTAAAACCTAAATGAACATCCTAATTCTCTCTAGTTGTGCGTATTTACACTTGCCAAAGCTATTAATTTTAGCTAAATCAACAACTTCATGTATGGGCTTTTGGAAAACAACAGTGCAAGTCACCTTCCTAGATCTGGCAATGAATGGAAGTCTGAAGATGAAGCGGTTAGAAGAAGAAGAAGATGAAAGAGACAAAATATAAGAGAAGCAAAATCTATTTATTTGGAAGTTAGCCAAAGAAGAAGAAGAGGAGAAAGAGTTTGAAAGATTATTTTGAAGAATCAAAGCAAATTATCATATTGGACGGTGGAACAATACAGTGGTTCTTCGTTACATTGTGGGTCCCATTCAAGTATTGATTGCAATTTTATTTTGTTAATAGATGGATCAAAAATAGGTTATCACTAATTAGCATTAATATGATTTTTTTTTAGTAGGTTATCAATAATTTTCATTTCCTTTTTTATTTTTAAGTTTTTAATTTAAATTTTCTAATTATTTAAAAATATAATTTATTTAAATTTAAATTTTTTTATTATTTAAAAAATATTGTTGGGATCCACCTCTGATTTTATGGGTCTTGTTTAATAAGTGTTAACATCACATGTGTCATTAAGTCTTAAATTGATCTAAATTGGGAGTTCAGGGAGTTAATTAAAGCAAAATGAAGTACGAGCCCTTAATTGCAATTTTCGCAATAGTACAAGCCTTAAATTCAGCATTTCCCCCTTCAATGGTTTTATCTTCAATTTCCTTTTGACACTCCTCCTTATGATGAGCATATAAGTTGCTTATGTTCATCTTACTTAATAGGAAACTGAATTGCACTAGATCAAGTGCCTTAGTAAAGATATCTGCCAATTGCTCCTTTGTTTTGTCATAAGCAAGCTTAATTTTCCCTAAAACCACTTTCTCTCTGACAAAATTACTATCCATTTTTATGTACTTTATTCTTTTAATGATGTCAATTTGTTCTACTTCAGATGGATGATTCACTATTTGGGCCACTTTTGCCCTCCACCTTATAAGGAACGCAGTAAATGACTCTCTTTGACCTTACCTGGTTATTTCTAGATTCCTTCGAATGACATCCACTTCAATATTATAGTGGCATTATTTAACAAATGCATTGCATAAGTCATCCCAAGTTTTCTTATGATCTAGATCTAGCAACCATTTAATAGTGGCTCCAATCAAGGACTATTGAAATAACTAAGCAAAGAGCTCATCATCCACACCAAAGGGTCTCATGGCGCCCACATACATCTTGAGGTGAGTTTTGGGGCATGTGGTGTCATTAAACTTGTCCATGACTGGCATCTTAAATTTTGGACGAACATATGCATTTGGAAAGAGAGCTAAAGAGTTGATATCTATCATGTCCTCATACTTTTTGATGTTCTTGATTGTTCTCTTCATGGCCTCAATTTTCTCCATCAATTTCTTAGCTTCGAGAAAGTTAGAAAAATCTCCACTTTGAAAATGATTCGCAATGGGAGAGAGAGTACAAGTCTACAGTAAGAAAGGTTGGAGTTTTAGGTGCTTTCCCATTATCAGTGAGATTGATAATGGGAGGAGTTAAAGTAGAAGCATGGCTAGTCTTTTCTTGGGCAAATGCAGGCTCAATATGAGCATGAGGGAGAGTGATAGTGGCATTGGTCATTTCCTTGACCTCATTGATGGTCGACTAGCATTGGGATTTGAGGGCATTGGTAAAAGTGGTAGACTAGGCATTAAGAACATTAATGAAAGTTTTGGCTTAGGTCTTAAGGTTGATGGTGAGTGTGGTTTGGAAGATTTTCTCTTATTTCTTGAGGAGGCTGGTGAAGAAAGCGCTCATGGCATCTTGGTCAAAGTTGGAAGTGTTGGCCATTGGTACCTTAAAAATAGAAAAACTGGTAAGAATACAAAATTGTGAAGAAAAATGGATGAATATAATGGTATATTGGGAAAATGATTCCCGCCACATGGTTGGTCATCGGGTTTAATAGGTTGTGTGAGGCTACTATGTTTTGGGTGATGGACCATCTGCTTGGGTCTTTAAGGTGTTTGAGGGTTTACCTTATCAAGCTTCTCATATTATGTATGCATGGCAATGTCATGATACATGCCAAAAAAGGTTTCATGACATATGCATAAATGTCTCTATTATTACGGTACATGGAACCTAGGGTCAATGTTAAGGCAACTACATAACCAAAGGTAAAGGGTGGTTTAATTAAGAGTCCTCGTCCTACTAAAGCATCGATATACTTAACCATATGCGAGGCAAGAGCCTCGCATGGGTCAAACGGTACTAATTGCTTATTACACCACCGAAATGATAGGGGATTTATCGCGGGGTGGAATGCTTTCACTATCTTCCAACATACTTAAAAAGAGTTGTTGAGCTAATACCACTCACAATCCAAAAGTTTTCTTAAAGCTATTTCTTAAAGCTAAGGTTAGGCAAGGAGCCTTTATTATGCAAAGTGACATATGAAAGTCAAATTATATTTAATGTGTCAAATGGAGATTATTTTAGAAAATTTTTTTCTTAAAAAAGGTGGCAACTAGCCCCTAATGGAGTTCCCAGTTGTGAGGACTCACCCAAGCACCAATTCAATATGCTAGAGAGAATCGAGATACTCATTCGGGTTTAGACTCACAATAGAACTCTCGGGTTCGAATTGATTGATTTTGAAAATGATTTTGGGAGTTACCACCCTAATTTATTTTTAAATTGGAAAATTAAGGAAAAACTCAATTTGTGACTCGAATTTATTAATTTTTATTAATTTACCCAAGCATAAAATCACTAGCCTTGAATTAGGTTGAGTTCGGGGACTAGGTTTTTGGTTTTAAATAATTTAAATTTGACTCTTAAGTTTAATTTGACTTTGAAAAATTAATTTCATGAATAACATTTGGAAGATGACAAATAATTAAATGTATGAACATAGCATAGTATGAATGTATAATGTATGGAAAATTAATAAAATGATTAAAGTAAATATCTACAAATTAAGGAGAGTGTTCCCTTTAAATTTTATAGATTTAGGGGAACCACATAATCACTCCTTAATTTCAAAAATAAGTAAATAATTAATTATAATTGAAAGCAAAGGGAAAATGGAATTAATTTTGGGATTGGATTTAAATTTTAAACATACCTATATATCCATTGAATGGGGGATCAAAAAGCCACATAGTTCATTCCATAATTAAGCAGAGAGGTTTAAGGGCTGATTGGATTAATTGATTTGATTTGGGTTTATGAGTGAGAGAAAAAGGCTGATACCTTTGTTTTTAGTGGCGGTGAGTTTTATCAGACCGAAATTCTATTTTATTAGGACTGGATAATTGGATTGATTTGAAGATTAATTAATTAATTAAAATGATTAATTAACTAATTAATATGATGAAATGGATGAATTAATTAATTAAAATGATTAATTAATTAATTTGAGTGAAGGGTGGTTTAAAAAAGGATTAATTTGATTTTGAAAAAAATTGATTAATTAATTAATTAAAAAGATTAATTAATTAATTGAGTGATTAATTTTTATTAAAAAAAAAGAGTTTTAGTTAATTAAAAAATTAATTAACTTGGTTAGGGTGAGATAATTAATTAATTAAAAAGATTTATTAATTAATCAGAGAGTGATTAGAGGGAGAAAAAGAGAGGAATTAAAGGATAGCTATCAACTCTAACTCAAGGAGTATAGAAAAATGGTAGAAATGAGGGGGTATTTATAGGAAAATAGGGGTGAAGGTAATTTGGAAAGTGGAAAAGTGAAAAGACCAAAAGGATAGGATTAGAAAAATACTGAAAAATCATATTAGGGACATTTTGAAAATTACAAGAAGAGTCTTAATATAAGTTAAACTCTTGCTATGTATATGCTATTATTTATTTTTCAAGCCTGCAGAAACACCCCTTCTCAATGTGGGGTGAACATTAAACTTGTGCGCATGGTATGCCCTTGGATAGGACAAATTATCCAAACCTCTGCTAGTAGTGGTCCAATAATGCTAGCCATAGGACATTATCAATCTTATACTATAAGTTGGGTAGAGAAGGTAATAGCCCCTACTTCTAAGTTAATATAAGTTATCAGTTATTTCTGCTACCCTATCATTTATTTCTGTTTCTGCTACCCTATCATTTATTTCTCATTTTTACAACCAAGCTATGTTATTGAGCCTATGTTTATTTTCTTACATACCCTATGTGTGCATCTACTCTCACTGAGTCTTCTACTCACCCTTGTCTATATTTATATATTTCAAGATGACAAGATTGATCAAGATAACTAAACTCTAGCTTATTCCTCCACTTGAGTGGTTGCTTTGCCTAGAAGATAATAGAGTTTTCTTCATCCATTTGTATGGTGAACTTCAATTTAGTGCTCCGGAGGTAATAAGCAAAGTATTTGAGAATCGATTGGAAATTGATGTTTTGTGGTTTTAAGTTTGGGATTGTTTGGACTTTTATTTTGTTAAGTTATTTTCAAATGTTTTCCTTTAACTTTGGTTTATAAGAACTATTTTTAAGATGTAAGAAGTTTATGGGCCTATTCCACAAATTTTATAGGTTATTATTTAATTGAATAAGATATGGGTATTTGATAAGTAATTTCATATGAGCTAAGGATTTTATGGGTGTGGGTAACCTTATATCTTCCCATGTCCTAGGATTGTCTTAGCTCCCTAAGTCGAGCTATGATAATTATGACATCAATTTGATCTGTAAAAATAAAATAAAAATACTAAAAACATATTATAATTTATTTATAAATTGTTGAACTATTTATTTCTAAAAATAAGTAATAATATTATTGCATTCTTGAAAATTGAGCTAAAATTTGAGTTTAAACAAATAAAATAACTCTAAGAATGTAGAGTTATCATGAACCCTAGCAAATCAATCATGATCCATGGTGAGAGGACCTGAATAAGGCAACAATGGTATAAGAAAATAAGACAAAAGTCTTTTTGAGAAGCTAGTTTAGTAGTAGAAAGCAAGTTGAATCAAATGTAAATTGAGAGCAACACTTCCAATATGAGTGACCCTAGCCCTTAGTCTATTAGGCAATTTGATAAAACAACCAAAAACAAGATAGTAATTAGTGAAGAAGCCAATTGAACTGACTATGTGATCAATAGTTCCTACACCAACTATCCAGGATGCTAAATAATAATATATATGAGGTACTGAATTGTCAATCATATAGGAATAATAAGCAGAAAATATATGGATTTTACACCTGTAGCATTAGTTAAGTGAGCCTTTAAAATATTAAGAGTGTGAGAACCTGTGTGATTATGAGTCTAAGCTTCAAGAAGGACCATCAATTTTTGAATCTATTCCTTGGACAAATTAAGCTAATATGTGAGATGAGCACCATCATCAATATGATTTAAGCCTTAAGTTGAAACTTATTGAGTAGATGATTGAATTGCATTTCTTCCTCTAGTGAACTTAAAATTTGTGGAAAACCAATCAATCTATAACATTACTCCTTTAAATTCCTAAATTTGCCACAATGGCTATATAATAAATCCGACTTACCTTTTCTTTACAACCATTATAGCTACATCATTGAGAGTCTGAGATCGTATATGAAGTATCCACTGATTTTCTTCTTTGAAAATCATATTTTAAGCTTGATCTAAAGTTGAAAAGGCTTCATGAGTATTATCTATGATCTTATAGCTGAGAAAGAATCATTAAGTCCATTTAGGAATTTAAAAATATAGTCCTTTTGTTATAGATCATCATAAATCTTAAAACAATTTTGCAACATATTTTAGAGGAACAATGAGGTAATGATTTAAAACTTCTTACTTCTTCCCAAATACCATTTAATTCAGTGAAATAAGCATCAACTGATTTCGTACCTTGAGTGAGAAGACAAATCAGATGATGGAGATGAGAGATTTGTGAACCTTTGATTGAGCTTCTCCCAAATTTGCCTAGCTTCTTCTATGGAGAACATTGTAGTAATAGGAGCTAAGATTGTGTGCAATAAATAAGCAATCATCAAGTTGTTGTAGTGAATCCATGGCAAGTAGAGAGGACTGCTTGAAGTTGGTTTAAGAATATTTCCATTAAGAAAATATTGTTTATTTCGATTGAAACTACAAGTAAAAAGCATCTCTTCCATGAAGCAAAATTCATAGACATGAAATTCTAGTGAGACAATAAATGATCCATGATTTTTTGAGTGGTGAAGAAAGTAGGGTGAAGAAGGACCTTCCAGAGGATTTGTACTGATCAATACTGAAGCATTCTAAGAGAGTAAGTGATTCTACCATTGATGAAGTAGAGTTAAGCTTGAAAAAGAAGATAACAAGGAAAATATCTTGAAAATTAAGGAAAAGCAATATCTTGAAGACTAAGAGAAAATAAAAAGAAGACTCTAGATCTTACTACTCTAATACCATGTTTTATGAATTGAATGAATAGAAATTGATTGAGCTATTTTCGATCAAATAAAAATAATTGAATCAACGTTGAAAGTGTAATTGATGTAAAGATAATCCATGTATTGATTTGTGATTGATGATCTAAAGATGATCTACCTCTTGTAAGCTTATATGCGATGTATTTATAAATAATATTTCCATACATGAATTGGACAAGGATTTTTATATGTAGTTGAATTCGAATTTTCTTTTATGTACGTAGCCGTTTTGGAATTGAATAGCAAACTGTGGACAGGGCTAGTAATTTGAATCCTTTATGACCAAATTTTTTCTTTTAATATAGGGGAAAATATAGACCTGCATGCGGTCATTTTTTATCCCTCATCAAAAGCCCTTAGTTCCCTAGTTTGATCAAGTATTATAGAAGAGTGGACTTAGAGAGTAGATAATCAGTAGTATAATATACTTCGCTGACTGGAAGTTCTCTTCTCCATATGAAGCCTTCACTTGATGTGTTTTGTCAATTTAATTAGGTAGTCTGCCATGCGCTTCGCTTGTGCGTGTCATCATGTGCTTCATTTGATGCACTTCACCGATTACACTTAAATAAATAGTGAAGCCTTCCATTATCTGATAGGGTTCTTCAAGGACTTTAATGCTTATTTCGCTAACATAGCTTGAAAAATCTTGTTTCACATACAAAATTTGGATAACAATAGTAATTAACCTTGCATAGAGGTCTTTAATAAAATATGCCTCATCAATTGAGAACTTCTAAGAATTTGCCTCACATAGAGGTCTTTGATGCCTTGTTAATCAAGGGTTTTTTCCTAGCCGAACAAGGTCTTTTGTGCCTTTTGGACTTTCGCCTTCACTTGCTAGGTCTTTTGCCTTGCAGTCTTTCGCCTAGCCTTTCCTAGGTCTTTTTCCTATTGGAATTTCTCTTAGACTCAGTTTAACATTTTTGCTTTCTTTTAGCAGCCTCATTGGTCTTTTAAGGTAGTTTCAATAGGTCTTTAGTACCTAGTCTTACTATCATTTAAGCTAGTCTCAATAAGGCTATTTTGCCTCGTTCAAATGAATTTTATTTATTTATTTAATTGTATTTTTATTTCAACAAATAAGATCGCAAAATTAAAATCAAGTCCGAAATATATAAAACATATCCGGAATGGCACGATCGACCTTAAAAATTACTCAAAATAATTTTTAAATTCGTAAAATATATGGTGTAGTTGAATAAACTGCTTTTTTGTAGTTCAGTAGATCATTTTAAAATATTCCAACCCTAATTTGGGATTGAATTTTGATGAACTAATTTTGAATTTGCGATGTAGTGTAAAATGGAAAATTTATGTGGTTCAGGATCTCGCCGGCGTGTGGGTCCACTCATAGGAATCTAGTGAGCAGCTGCCGCCAGAGCAAGCGTTGGCTACAAAAAACATACCACTGTCTCGTTTGATGTGAGGAGTATGAAAATATGCTTCACTCGTCATGAATCATTCCCGTTTGGCTGAAATCGGCTTCCAAAGTTTTGGTGGGCAAATTTTTCGATCTGATTTTCTGACAATAGATCGAGTGTTTGGTTGGTATTGGGATGTAGTTAGAAGAGAGGCCATCATAATGGACCAAAATCACCTGAAATGGATGCCAGAAATTATCTAAATCAATAGCAGAACTTCTCATTACCGGTAAAATCTAAAGCTTGTGTGCGCCATTGTTTGTAGGCAATTTGCGCAGCATCTACTTCCCTTGTGATCATCAGCCAATGGGCTTTGTTATGGAGTGGACAGTGTCGATCGACGATCAGCAGAAGGGCGTAGATCGGGCTTGGCAGTCTAGATCTTCTTCTCTCCACTCATTTTTCCAATTTGGTTCTTTATTTTTTTTTTTTACTTCTCTCCACTCATTTTTTTTTATCTGGTTCTTTATTTTTTTTTTACTTTTTTCTTCTTTTTTATGATTTTCTAATATATATTTTTTCTTTTTTTGATCTGATGTTGATGATTTTCTGGTGAAAAAATATCCCAAATTGTTGCTTGATGACCGAAGAAAAATTTGGTTGATCAAAATGGTTGAATCCAATGAAAATATTGAGCTAGAGACATGATATTTTTGTGCATTTTCCCGCAGACCGTGCCAATTTTATCAAACTATTTTCAATTAAATAAAATAATTAAAAAAATAATTGCCCCAAAGTTGAATATGTAATTGATGTAAAAATAATCTGTGTATTATTTTTTATTGATGATCTATCTCTTATAAGTTTATATGCAAGATATTTATAAATAATATTTTTATACATAAATTAGATAAGAATTTTTATATCAAGTTGAATTTAGATTACTTATATATGTATTCGTTTTAGGATTAAATAATAAATTGTGAGCTGAATTAATAATTTAAATTTTTTATAATTATAAATTTTTAAATATATATATTTTTTAGGGTAAATAGAGAACTCTATGTGATTATATTTTATCTCTCATCTTAAACGATGGTTGATTGAATAGAAAAATGAAAGATATATATTACACAGTAGAAGCTAGGTATACAAAATGTATAGGAAGATGGTAGCCTCAATGGTTTTATCTTCAATTTCCTTTTCACAGTCTAGGTTTGGAAGTGATGTGGGCCTTCTTGTTTGAACCAGTAGCAGTACTTTAAAATTGCATAAGGTGCCAAAATAGCAATCTTATGCCCCTATCAGCTCTCGTTTTAATCATGAGGGTAGTGGGCTGACTTGTCTTTTCTTAGATGGAGTTAGGGCCAAGTATTTGGATATTTTAGCTAACTATACTTCTCACATCTTAATAAAATAATAATTTTTTGAAAAAAACAAAAGAAAAAGCTCTTGTTTTAATCATGACGCAGTGGGCTTATCTTGTCTTTTTCTTAGATGGAGTTTTGGCCAGGTATTTGGATATTTAGCTAGCTGTACTTTTCACAACTTAATAAAATTTCTCTTTTTATTATGTGTTATCGCTGTATTGCTTCCAAGTTAATACATTCATAAAATACAGACTGATTTATGGGCTGTATATACAAATTAAGCTAAAAACATGGAAGATAAAGTTTTATATTTTGTTGTTTTGATCCTTCCCTTTCTCCTTATTGCCTTAAAATCTTATTCAAAAACAAGAAAACAGCACAAAAAAAACCTCCCACCAAGCCCACCTTATCTTCCAATTATAGGCCATCTTCATTTCATCAAGCTTCCTCTCCATCGATCACTTGATAATCTTTCACATACATATGGTAAAATCATCTCTCTGCGGTTTGGTTCACGGAAAGTCCTGGCTGTATCATCACCAACACTTGTCGAAGAATGTTTGACAAAAAACGACGCCATTTTCGCCAATCGTCCTCCTTTAACAATCTTCCAGCATGTAGCCTACAACAACACCACACTCGGAACAGCCCCGTATAACGACCATTGGCGTAACATACGCCGCATAAGCGCTCTTGAAGTCTTTTCGTCAAAACGCATCAATGCTTTTGTAGGCACTCGAAGGGAAGAAATCAGGCTTTTCCTTAACAAGATAAATAGTTTTAACACAAGCCATGAATTTGTTAAGGTAGAGTTGAATAAACAAGTGTTCGTGGAGCTAACATTTAATATAATCATGGGAATGGTGGCCGGAAAGAGGTATTATGGTGAGGATGTGACCGTGATGGCCAAAGAAGAGGCAGACCAATTTACAGAAATAATAAGTGAGATTTTTGAATCTGCAGGAGCATCATATCTTGGAGATTTGTTGCCTATCTTGCAATGGATTGATTATGGGGGATTCTTGAAGAGAGTAAAGAGACTTGGTAAAAGACTTGATAGGTTATTGCAAGGTCTTATTGATGAACATAGAGTTGATCATGGTAAGAACACAATGATCAGCCATCTTCTTTCTTTGCAAGTCTCGGAACCAGAGCAATATACAGATCAAATTATCAAGGGTCTAATTACGGTAAGTGATGACTCTCTTTCTAAGCTCTTTTTTCTTTTACTTTATATTTTAAAATTGGCAATTTATGTTGTATTTTTTTTCTTGTAATTGAGGTATATATTAGCTTTTTTAATTATTATATAATTATTTTAATCGACATATAATAAGAAACAGAGAAATATTTAAAAGAGGGATTAGGAGAAAATTAATTATAATTAGGGGAGAAAATAATTAACTAAGAAATTCCTAAATTAATGTGGAAAATATCTCATTTGTAAGTATATGATAGATATGTGATTCAATATTCTTATTTTATTTTATTTTTTTTAATTATTTTCTCCAGTGATGTGAGTTATAGAAATAGATTTTTATTTTCCAGTCTTATTTACTGATTAAAGTTTGAAACATTGAGTCAAACTACAAGGGAGATTTTTTTTTCCTTTTTCTGGCAAATGCTTTAATCTGAAATGAATATTTATTTTGGGAAAGTTATTAAAAGTAACTATTAATTAATCGCATCCTTTCTATTAATAAATTTATGGATAATTTTAAATAGCGTAATTGGATATGATAAAATAAAAATAATTATATAATTTTTTATATAATTTATGATATAAAATAAGGATAATTATTATTTATTTATTTTTTAATTGCTATATGATATTCTCAAATTATATTGATTGTGTCAATTTTTTTTTTAACCAAGAATTATACTAAATTTAACTCTGTTAATCGATAAAATAAATTAAGTATTAATTGCCAACAAATATTTATTATTGTTAAACGTACACAGGATATTATAGTTGCTGGTAGCGAAACAGTAGCTGTTACATTAGAATGGGCAATGTGTAATCTGCTTAACAACCCAGAAATTTTGGAGAAAGCAAAAAAAGAGGTGGACATAAACATTGGTGAAGAAAGCTTGATGGATGAATCAGATATTTCCAAATTACCCTATCTTCAAAATGTCATAACAGAGACCTTCAGATTATATCCAGCTGGTCCATTACTTGTTCCACACTTTTCATCACAAAAGTGTAGTGTTGGAGGATACCATGTAGAACCCAATACAATGCTACTTATTAATGCTTGGGCTATGCATAGAGATCCTGAGTTATGGGATGATGCTACTAACTTTAAACCAGAAAGGTTTGAGAATCCTATTGGTCAGGGTACTCAGTCCTATAAGTTAATCCCTTTTGGCTATGGAAGAAGGTCATGCCCTGGGATGGGTCTAGCCAACCGTTTATTAGGGCTTGCTTTGGGGTCTATGCTTCAGTGCTTTGAATGGAAAAGGGTGAATGACCAAGAAATTGATATGTCTGAAGGGACTGGACTAACCATGCCTAAGGCTAACCCACTAGAGGCAATGTGTAAGGCACGTAGTATCATGAAGAAAATGTCGTTTTCTTCATCTTCCTGAATCTTTTTTCATGATATATGTACAATTTATGTATATGCAAAAGCAAAATTAGAATCAAACACTAAATCCTTTCCCTCCCATCATCATCATATGTAAGCATCTCAAAATTAGTCAATTTGTTCAATTCAATTCTTTACAAGTTTGTGTTTGGCTGTATATAAAAGTTTTGAGTAGTAGCAATTATAATCATAGATAAGCAATAAGCAACCAGCATGGAAAGATACATTTTTCTATTTGGTTATTTTGGTCTTTCCCTTTCTCCTTCTTCCCTTAAAATTTTGGTCAAAAACAAGGGTAACACCCCCCAAACTTTTAAAGAAAGAAAAAATAAATAAAATGAAAATGAAAAGTGAAAACTGAGAAAATCTTGGTTGGACAAGTGACCAAATGAAGTTTTGAATTGTTTTTGACCGTTATGCCAAATCCAAATCCTTGTTAAATCGTTATCTTAAACTAATTATTAATTATATGGAAATTAAAAGCCCAAATACTATAACATACTACCGATTCATAGACCAAAAATTCAATCAATAAAACACAATATCAGCCGATTGCCGAATGAATAAAAATTTTGGTATAACATTGGTCGGTAAAACAATACTGACCGAATTTTGAGCTGGTCAGTAAATTTACTGATCGAAAATGCTTTGGTAATTATATACGTTAGTCAGTAAATGCGTTTTAAAAATATACATTTAAGTGTGAATGAAGTTGGAAAACGGTTGGCAAATAAAATAAGATAATAAAAAATAAATATATCTGGTCAGCAAATCGGTCGGTAAATGTAATTAAATAATAAAAAAATTAAGTTTACTATTTTACTAACCAGTGATACAGAGGGCTGGACTAGCCAGTAGGAGGGCAGGAGAGCAGCAGGGGAACCGGAGAAAGAGAGAAGGGGAGAAGAAGAAAAGAGAGGAAGAAGAAAGAATAAATGGGTTATATATATATATAGAGATATTTACCGACCAACTCGTCGATTGTTTACCCACCGAATTAAAAATGCATTAAATATTTATCGACCGAATTGGCTATCGAATGTTGTGAGGTTTTGCCCGAGCACTGGTCTAATCCACTAAAAAGAATCGAAATGCTAATTTGGAAAAGAACTTAAGAGGAAACCCTCAAGCTTATTTTGAAAATCATTTTAGAGTCGCCGCCTTAATTTATTTTTATTTGAAAAAATATAAGGAAAAAAATTCATTTGACTCCCATCATTAACCAAAGGAAAAAGATCACTAGTCTCGAAACTAAAAAGGATTTGAAGACTAGGTTTTCAGTTTAACAAAACATATTTGGCCAAGTAATATAAAAGTAACTTAAAATATATTTCATGAATAATTTAAGATGCATGGACAATTTATAATATGTATAACTATTGATTCCAATAATAAATACAAGTAATAGTCCAAAATAAAATTAACATTACAAATAAAATTCCAAACATAAGGGATACCTCCTCTAGCCCTTATGGGTTATAGGGAAGTCACACATTCCCCAAACTAATTCTAATAATAAAGCAAAGAAACAAACATAAAAGTAAGTGAAGAAGGTGATAGGGGGATAGTTGATTAATTTTAATTGGATTCAATGCTTGGACCAAGTATGCGTACGTATCCCTTTGAATAAGAATCAGAACCTACGCAGTTCTCCCTTCTTGCAAAAAGGTTAGTTTAGCCTAGCCACTTTATCATGTTTTGATTGATTGATTAAAAGAGGGTTAAGTTAATTAAGTAATTTAGTTGATTACCGAATTGATTAGCTAGCAACCTAGATGAATCAATTTAATTAACTACCTAAAAGAGACAATAACTAAATAGAAAGGAAAAGAAGATTACCTTGCGCTTTCACAGCTTGGGGACGTAGAGTGGATGGAGCGGATGATCAGATCGCAATTCCACCTTCTCCACGCAAGAGACACGAGCCTTGGACCACTAGAATGCAACTTGACCTTCTCCACATGACGGACACAAGCCTTGGGCAATGAACTTACCTCGAACAGGCGGGCAAAAAGCCTTAAACTAGTCGAGTATGAATCAAGGAGAAACCATCCAACTTGCTTTGCAAAGCAAGGAGTAAAAGCAAAGCAATTTGTTTGAAGTTAGTACTTTTTTTAAGCCTCTAAGTCTGTGTGTTTTAAGAGTAGAGAGACCATCTCTATATATAGGAGAAAGAATGAAGTATAGAGGCTAAAATTTCCAATGTGGGAGCAGAAACACGCCGCCGTTGCAGCACAAGCCTCTGCGACACTACAAAGGTCTCTACGACAGTGCTGCAGAGGGCTTTGCGGCACTGTTCTGCCCATTTTTGCCCTTTCTCGCTAGTTTCTCGTAAGTTTTTCATGATTCCAATTGCGTTGCACCCGTTACTGAGTCTTCGATGATTTGATGATAATTTAAGAGTCTTGATTGATTCCTTTCCTGACTAAATGGTCTATAATTCTAAGAGATGCAGAATTAAGGGTTCACAAATGTCACGTGTCAAAAACAAATAATCAGTAATCAGTCAATAAATCTTTAAACTTTTGATATATTTTTTATTATACTTACTGACCTTTTTATCGACCATTTATTTTTGACATGTGGCATTTGGTAGCTAATTCAGTTAGAAAATTTTAATGCCATATAAAGTTTCGCGCCTGATTTTTGGTTTATAGTCAGTCAGTAATTAGTCAGCAAAGCATTAAACTTTTTGTATTTTTTACTAATTTACTAACCGATTTACTTTTAACATATGACAGTCGGTAGCTATTTTGGTCGGTAAATGTTAATGCCTGCTAAATTTTGATGAATGACTTTTGGTTTATGTTTAGTTGGTAATTGGTTTCAAAATAGTCAGTAAATTAACACGACAATCATTCCTGCCAAACTCCTTGACCGATTTTATCTCTTGGTAATTTTAATTTGTATTTGGTCAGTATTTTGGTTATATTTTTTTTAGTTTCACTTACATTTAGTACTCGATCGGTAAATTCAGTAATTGTATCAGTTATTCCTTGTAGTGAAAGTTGACCCTAAATTTCTATGTAGTGAAAGTTGACCTTGAATTTCTAGATAAGGCAAAAATGAAAACTCAGAATTTGTAATTCAACCTCTTCTTAGCACCTTTCTCCTTTACTCTCAGTCTCCTAGGCCTTCTTTTATTTAACTTTCTATTCTTTTTTTTTTTTTTAAGACTAAGGAGAGAAAATATCCAACAGAAATATTCTAGGCTACACAACATAGAGTAGCCTTCCATATGATAAAAACACATGCTAAGACATCTTCTTTAAATCAATTGTTCATTTCTTACAATTGTGAGTTTATTATAGTTAAAAATATATCAATTTGATAATATTGCTCTATTGTAATAGGATATTTGTTATTATGAGATTGACTTTAACTTACCATATATCAACCATTCATATCAAGAATGTCATTTCCATACTTTACATAAAAGGATTTCACTTTCTCCAATAAAAGATCACATTCATATTCCATAATTTTTGAAGATTTTTTCTTTTTTTTTAGATATCACTCAATGATGAATTCAATTTACCTTCTAACTATGAGATTTTCTTTCATTTTGAGATGGTGTTAAATTTTTTTTCTCAAAGAAGTTTGGGGGTGAACAATAGTGTTTGTTTCTTAATAATATTTGATATACAATAAGAGTTTTTAAAAAAAAGTTAAGGGCGATCATCGGCCTTGCCCCCAATGATTTGCCATTAATTGATAATGGCTTATTTGTTAGAGATTAGTTTATATATATAGTTATATACATTATACACCAAGCTAATGACACATACTGAAAGTATTAATATCCAAATGTGTACTAACTATTACAGTATATATTTTACTGTTTACTGAGTTGTGCATAATTGTACTTGGTCACTTACTAGATTGTTACTTAGTTATGTTTAATCAGCTTAGTTGTTAATGACTGGTTACAAGTTTGTTACAATAGTTAGTTTATTACCTTAATGTAGCTGGTATCTCAAAACTGCATATAAACTCTTGTACTCAATTTGTTGTGTATTGAGAAAGCAATGTAATTTTCAATATCAAAGCATTTTGCTTCTCTCGCTTCCTTTGATATTTTCTTTTGATATTTTCTTTCACTTTCTTACTTATCAAATATAAAAACCATAAATTGATTTCTTAGCTTTTCTTCAATAAATCACATCATCTTATGCAATTTTTCCTTGTGAGTTCAAAGCTTCAATTCTCTGTTGAAATTCATATTTCTTTTCAATCATATTGCAATTATTCTCTATTCATTCATTTTTTTTTTCCCATTAAAGCCTTTATTGAATTAGAAATCTAGCTTATTTGACAAAATTTTCTCTTCTTTTTCTCTTTCACTTTCGCTCTACCCAAATACCCACTCATCATGTTTCATTTAAGCAACAATTTGATAGGAGTTCTCAATTTTCTCAGTTGTCTTCTCTCAATTCTGATTTGTTCTGGCTTAGAAATTATAGATCCTCTAAATGTGAGAAGTTTCTTAACAAAGAAAGCAGAAAAGGGTTCAATATATTAAGATCTTTCATTGGTCACATGAGTCTTCATTCTGAGAAATATAAAGTCTCTAAAGAATCAAGAACTTGTTCAAAGCATAATATGGTTGTAATGGCTTTATTAGATATAACATGGTTGTAATGACTTTATCAGATACTGAGACTATAAGTCTTGTGCAAAGAAAGAGATCAAATCAAATAAGGGATAAAGTTACTCCTCATTCTTCTTTTTCTAACTTGAATAATGAATCTGTACTTGGTTTTGAAATTGAGCCAAAAATGGAAGAGGTGGTTATGAGTTTGATGGTGCTTTCGAATAGTGTTTATGAATGGGGTGAACTCAAATCAGTTAGTAAGTCTTTAAATAATGATTCTGTGTCTTTTGAGAATAAATCTTTGTGCCAACAAAAGAGAATTGGGAAAAGTGAATATGAAGATGTGGTTTTTGACATTAATGAATTTTCCAAGAAGAAGAACATAAGAGAGAAGCAATTAGATCCTTGTTTCTCAAATTCTATGGATAAGATCTCTGAAAGTGATGAATTTGATTATGAGATGGTGTGTTATGAGGAAATGAAGATTGAATTGGAAGCACCCATTGCAAGTTTTTATTAAGGAATTAATTCTAAGCGTCCTAAACTTGAGAATGAATTTGGATTTCTATTATGTCATAATGAGATATATAAAAGAATTCACATTGAAATCAAGATTTTACTGAAGAAGTTAAATTGGATCTTTTTGGCCTGTGAATACTTTGCCAATATGAAATCTTTTTAATGTTTGTTGAGTACCCAACTCTCCAATGGATTGACCTGTAATAATACCTACAGCTTCTCCTAATTCCACTAGAATGTCATGAGTAGGACTTCGACCATAACATAGTCAACATATCCAAGACATACTCCTACAAGTACAAGGAATTTGAATATATATCATTTGTGTTCAAAAGGTTATGAATTGATTGGCAAGACTAATCCCAATATCTTGATTTTGAACGGCAGTTAAGCAGTGATAATTCTAAAGTTTCCCGAGGGGGAAATAGAAATGTCTCCTACGTTACCCCTAATATGTGCAAGTATCGATGTAATTTTATAAGGTCATTTGGTCTGAATGCTAGAAAAGCCCATTTACTTTGAAATTTAAACAAAAATGGAATTGTGATGCTATGCCACATTTTTGGTGATTATGATAAGGAAGAATTTTTATAGAAACTATTGATGTGAGATGGATCCAAAAAAGGGGAATTCCTGTTATAATTCAGAAATGATTCGTGTGTATATTTTATAGAAACTATTATGGAGCTTTCTGGCTAGAAATTGATCCCTATGATCAAAGTTATATACTCTATATAGTCCTTATTCACACAAGTAATGGAGAACACATAAACGCTTTGGAATATTATTTTTGGGCACTAGAACAAAACTCCTTTTTACCATAAGCTTTATACAATATGGCCGTGATCTATCATTACGTGCGACTATCTCCACTATAGAAAAAAAAAAGGGAAAAATTTACTAGAAATGCACTTTTTACATATGCATTGTCTAAATTTTAGAGTAAATGGGTTTCTATATGCGGTATTTTGTTAGTGATCCTTTTAAGTCCTTGACTTGTCATATGAGTTTGAATTTCATATTTCTATATGTGAAAAGAAGTATAAATATCTTCATATACCAGATGTTCACTAATGAGTACCACATCCACAAAATTGTAACCTTCCCATGGCATATAAGCTATAACGAAATGGTATGACTAGATTTAAAGAATCTTTTCGTCTTTCATGATTCTGAATAATTTTTTGATTCTTATATTCATAAAATATTCATTCTAATCATAGTATCATTTGTATTATCAATTATAATAAATTTACCCATTATAATTAATATCAAGACAATTGGCTAAATCCTGTATAACTATTTCATAGAAGTTCATTGATATCTTCTTTTTATAAAACAAATTGACTTCGATTCTTGAATAATCTACATCACTCTAGAATATGTGAAATGCAGTGTAAGTAGTAAAGCAATTTTTGAAGCTTGTGATGCTAAAATTGGGAAGAATTCTTGCACTGAGATTATATGTTCTACTTCATATTTTGATATTGCAGATGATTCTAGGAAGAGGGTTGCCCAATTTGGTTTCATTACTGTTATAGCCTTTTATTTTCCATTCCTCAATTTTTTCTTTCTCAATTTTCCATTACTTTCTTTTATTTTCTCAAATACCAAACAACAAAATATTAAATTGATTTCTCATTTTTGTTTGAACTAAATCATCTTTTTTTGCTTAGATTTTTCTTGCAAAGTGCCAACATTTGATATATTTGTTGATATTCATCTTTCTATTTTCAAAAAGTAGCACTTCTTGATGGATAAAATGGAACAAAAATACAAAAATTTTGGTATTTTTTATTTTGCTCACTAAAAATTAATTTATTATAGAATATCTCTAACTTTTTATTTTTTTCACGGATAGATCACTGAGCCAATTCTGATAAAGAACTCACTGAAAAGCTAATATGGCATTTCACATCACCTGCAAATGCAGACTAAACTGAGCACATCATATTATTAAAATTAATTACAAAGTCACTAAACTTTGCACTATTTTCTAATTTGTTCACCAACTTCTAATTTCTTACAGTTTGATAATTAAGATTTAATTTTTATTTTCACAAATGGGTCAGAAGACAAATTCGATATAAACTCAACGAGATTGACTTCAATTAGCTCATTTTGATGTCAAGAATACAAAAATATGAGTCACTCACCCTCACTCTCCTCTTTTTCGCTAAAAAAGGCCAAAAGCTTCAATGATCTCATTTTTCAATCTCTGTCTCCTTTCAACTTCAAGCGATGAAATAGGTATTTAAAAGAAATTTTAGATGTGGGGAGTTGAATGGTACTAAGAACATTTAAAACCATTGTTGAAAATGATAGAAATCGTCATTGGATGTGTCAGATTTATCTTCATGACCCTCCTATGAAAAAAATTAAAATTTAGTGACCAAGTTATAAGAAATTGTGAGTTAGTGACCAAATTAGAAAATTATACAAAGTTTAGTGACTTTGCATGTAATTTTAATAATCTGACATGTTTGACTTAATCAGCATTTGCAGGTGATGTAGAATGCCACATTAACTTTTCTGTGAGGAATTGGCTTAGTGACACTTCTCTAATAAATTAATTTTTAGTGAACAAAATAGAAAATCTCCAAAAATTTAATGACTTTTTGTATGTTTTACCCCTTCTTGATAATCTTTCTATAGTGGAGTTATTCTTCTGGTGCATGCTCATTCAATGCATTTTCTTAATAACTTTTTATTCTAATTCACAATCAAATCTTTGATTCTTGATTTTCAACTTCATCAATGAATTTCCTATCATATTTTATTTCATGAGTTTCTATCATGATGCACTGGGACATACTTGAATTATCAAGATTTTATTTATAATCTCTTATATTACGCAACAAATACTCAATCACTAAGTTATTATCTGAGTAACTCTTTATTCTTAAGTGCGCACAAGGTATTGTGTTTGCTGGTACAGAATCATCAACAGTTACCTTAGAATGGGCAATGTCAAATCTAGCTTAATCAGCCAAAGTTTTGGAGAAAAAAAAAAGGAGTTGGCCATAAAGATTGGCGAAGAAAGCTTACTGGATGAGTTAGAACTTAACAAGTTAACATAATTCAAAATATCATAACAATGTATCTAAGATTATAAACAGCAGGACCTTTGCTTATCATCTCGAGAGTGTAATGTGTTGTGGTGTCCCTCCCACATGGAGGGACCCACATGTATATATGAGAAAAAAAAAAAAGAGAGAAGAAAAGGGGAGGTGGGCACCAACTTATCAAAATTCAGTGCCTAACTAAGCCTAATATTTGTCAAAAGTGGAGATGGTAAATTACTGCAAGGCAATTTCGCATGGTTGTAAAAAGGCATGCAATGGAAGGCCTAGAACACACAGATCACTTGCATAAATTGCAAGAGAAAGAAAAAAGAGAGAGTTTTTATAGTTTTGGAAAATAATTCCTAAAAAGGAGAGTGACAAAATAGTGAGAAAAATACTTTGGGGTATTTTTGGGAAACACGATGAGCGTTATTATTTTGGTGAGATCTCATTTAAACTCTTTTGTACCTACTATTTTTAATAGTGAAAGTTTTATTCGGAGTTTGTCCTGTGGACGTAACCCAAAATTAAGGGTGAACCATGTTAAATTGTTGATATTATTTTTGTTGATTATTATTATTCTGCAATTATCTTATTGTTTATACCCGTTGTGCCCACCAAGTGGTATCAGAGCTACTTGGTTGATGATCCCAGCCCATTAATATTCTTAGTATGCTCTGTGGTTGCAGCATAGGCTGATCTTCCACATCAAAAAAGATTTTATTGGGGCTAAGTAAATTTACTGTCTTAGGCACTGTTATATTTTAAAAAGAAAAATATACTGCACGGAAGAGAAAAATATGACAAGTATTTTGGTGTGATTAGTTTCAAAAACGGACGTCAACTCGATAATTATTTTCTGAAGTAAAGTTTTTTTTGCATGGTACTGTTCATGCTAAATTTCAGAATTTGTTGACGTTTTCTGATGTCAGTGGCATTGTAGTAACCTAGCCCATCAGCAAAGTAGATCTAGTACTATAGCGATCCAATACTATAGCAGAAATCCAATGTTGTAGCGATCCAATACTGTAGCAGAGATCTACACTGTAGCAGAAGTCCAGCCTGTCACTGTAGCAGTCCAGCCCATCACTATAGCAGTCTAGCCTAGTTACTGTTGCAAGTCCAGTCCAAGTACTGTTGATACAATACTATTCACAGATACAAGTATTGTTCACATATATGGTACTATTCACGTATATGGTACTGTTCACCTATACAGTTCCTGTAGCAAGTGTTGAAGCTATGGAGGCAAAGATAAGTAAAATGATCAACTTAAATGGCACAAATTACCACATATGGAGAAATAAGATGAAAGATCTCCTATTTGTGACGAAATTGCATTTATCGGTGTTTACTACAAATAAACCCAAAGACAAATCAGATGAGGAATGGAAGTTTGAGCATGAGCAAGTGTGTGGTTTTATCTGGCAGTTTGTCGAAGACAACGTGTATAATCACATCTGTAATGAGATTCATGCAAAAACATTATGGAATAAGCTTGAGGAGTTGTATGCTTCTAAAACTGGCAACAATAAATTATTTTACTTGACAAAATTGATGCAAATAAAATATCAAGAAGGCACTTCTGTAGCAGATCATATTAATGAAATGCAAGGGATCGTGGACCAGTTATCAGGAATGGGCATAAAATTTGACAATGAAATACTTGCTCTTATGGTGCTAGCCTTTCTACCAGAGTCATAGGAGACTTTGAAAATCTCAATTACGCCTAACGGTGTGGTAAATATGGAGGCTGTTAAAAGTGGTATTTTGAATGAAGAGATGAGACGGAGATCCCAGAATTCAACCTCTTCATCACAGCCAGAATTTCTGGTTACAGAATCTAGAGGGAGAAGCCAATATAGAGGATCAAAATCTAGAGATAAGAGCAGAGGGAAGTCAAATAAATATGCAAATGTTGAGTGCCATCACTGCAAAAGGAAGGGACATATCAAGAGATTCTGCCAACAGTTCAAAAAGGAGAAGAACAAAGGCAAGGAGAAAAAGCATAATGACAACAGCGATGATGAGCAAACAATTACTATTAATGAATTCAACATCCTTCAAGATGAAGAACTTGTCAATCTTGTAACCTAGGAAGCCAGTTGGGTGATTGACAGTGGTGCTACCGTCCATGCCACATCGCGTAGAGAATTCTTCTCATCATACACACCTGGATACTTTGGTGTTGTTAAGATGAAAAATAAAGGCCTATTAAAAGTTATTGGCAAAGGAGATGTTTGCTTAGAGATGGAGAATGGCATAGGACTAGTCCTCAGAAATGTGAGGCATATTCCAGATATGCGGCTAAATCTGATTTCAGTAGGTAGACTAGATGATGAAGGTTTTTGTAACACCTTCATGAATGGTCAATGGAAACTCACTAAAGGTTGAGATAAAAAGTACTCATCACTCTATGTGATGAATGCAAAGCTCTCCAACGACAGTGTGAATGCTCTGGAGAAAGATAATACAGTTGAGTTATGGCATAAGAGACTATGTCATATGAGTGAGAAGGGGATGACCTATCTGGTCAAGAAGAATATGCTATTTGGGATAAAGCAGGTGCATTTAGATAAATGCACAAATTATTTGGTGGGAAAGCAAAATAGAGTTGCTTTCAAGAGCTCTCCTCCTTCCAGAATGAAGAATGTGTTGGATCTAATACATTCAGATTTATGTGGCCTAATACAAAAGTCACTTGGTAGTGCTCAGTACTTTATGACTTTTATTGATGATCATTCTCGAAAGTCATGGATATATACCTTGAAGACAAAAGATCAGGTGTTAGATGTCTTTAAGCAGTTTCATGCCTCAGTTGAGAGACAGATGTAACACCCTACTTAAAGATAGCAATTATAAGATCTAATGTGCATTAAGTATGATATAATGTGACTTATTTTATGTTTAAAATATGTTTTAGGATGTTTAATAATGTAAGGAATAAGTTAGGATAGTAATAGGGGACGTTTTGACTATAAGGGTATTTTGATCATTTTGACCCGTAGACAGTGGACCAGGGGTATCTGAGTTAAAAATCAAGAAAATACTAAAAATAAGTCCCAAATATTACATAAAATGCAATGCTTTTCGTTTAAACGAAAAAGAATAAGAAACGGAAAAGTTATCACGAAAATACTGAAAATAACCCTGGCAGCTGCCATTGATCAGGAGTATTTTGGTCATTTGACCAAAGTTGTAAATAAATACACCAAATGAAAGTTAAGAATATTTGGAACCAAATTCCAATTGAGCATTTTTCCAAATTCTCAACAGAATCATAAGAACATTGCACCGAAACCTAAAAATCGATATTTTATTTTTTAAAATTAATAAAATAAAATAAAATAAAATAAAAAGAAAAGAAAACCCTAGAATATTTAGTAACCAGTAGCCGCCCTCCCCTCTTCAATTGCTGTACACGCCACCCCCGTTCTCCAAACGAAAAAAAAAAAAAAAAAAAAGCAAATCCTCTTCTTCTTCTTCCTTTTCTCTCAAACAATTCAAGAATCATCTACAAAGAAGCAAGATTTTTACAAGGTAAAATTCCTCTACATTAAATCTTGTTAATTTTTATGGGCTAATTATTTTTGTATCTGCTATAAAAAAAATTAAAATTTTTGTTATTCAATCTTGGAAGGGTTGGCTAAGGCTAGTAGAAGGGGAGTGAAATTATCCTTATGAATTAAAGTGAGAAGAATTATTTTCTCAATTTAATTTTTTTTATATTTAATTTTATTTTATTTACAGCAATTAAAAATGTTTACAAATCATGGCAATGTGGTGTTGGATTGAATTAATTAATAGAATAGGATAGGTATTTGTTGAATTAAGAAAAGAATTGTGCCTAGGAATGAAAAAGGAAGTTGATTGCAAACAAAAGTATAATTGATGGCGAAGAACATGATTAATTGAAAAAAAAATAAAAATTATGCAAGAACCATTCGGCCTAGAAGGGGAAATTAGTTCCCAAGTTCTGTAAATTTTTTTTTTTTTTTGTAGATTTTGGTTGAGTTTAGAACCAATTGAACATAAAAATTATTGGAAGTAAAATCCGAGTTCGAATTATTGAGAAATCCAAAATGGAATTTTAAAAATGTTCTTAAACATCTATGAACAATTTAAATTTGGGAAATTTTCAATTAAAGTTAATTAAGCCTAGTTTTAATTAAAATTATGCAATTAAATAAATTAAGTAAACAATTAAGCAATAAAATTTGAAATTGATAACAAGAACACAAGCAATCGAAGGTTGGCGAGTTGAAATCTTTTAAGGGGTGAACTCTAAACCTAAGAATTGAGTTTCTAAATAAAATAAATATAAACATCGAATTAAGAATATAATTATATAATTAAATAAATAAATTAAAAATTTATGAAGTCAATTAGTATGAACAAGTCAAATATTAAGACTTTCATTAGGTGTACCTTTAGTATAGGGTTGACCTTAATAAGTCAAAGTCAAAAGTTTGACCATAACCTCAGATGAATTAAAACATATTATTAAACATATTAAAATAATATTAAAACATTAAATCATCAAGATTAAAAGTCAAAATAAGGAAAAATATTAAAGGTTGACTTTGTTTGATCAAAGATTCATAGTGGGACTAAGAGTCCTAGTTCAAGTCAACCACTTAAGTTAAGCAAGAATATGCATAAATGATAACTCTATATTTTTAGAGTTATTTTAATTGTTTAAACTTAAATTTTAGCTCAATTCTCAAGAATGCAATAATATTATTACTTATTTTTAAAAATAAATAGTTCTGCAATTTATAAATAAATTATAACATATTTTAAGTATTTTTATTTTATTTTTGCAGATCAAAATGATGCAATAAAAATAATGATGCAAGCAATGATTCAAGTTTTCAATCCATGAGAAATAAATTCAATGGTTGGTGGCCAAAATTCAATGGGTGGTAGCCAACCTAACCATTTTTGAATATTGATGAAGGAATTCAATGGTTGGTGGCCAACCTAACCATCAATGTTGAATTTTTGATGTAAGAATTTTAATGGAACTTGAATTCTTCCACCAAACATGTCTATAAATACCATGCTTGGCAAAGGGAAATAGCATCAAAGAAAATCTATAAAAAAAATATGTAGAGAGATTTTTATATGTTTTCTTAGAGTGGATTAGTTTTATTTTTTATTTTGATCATGAGGAGGAGTTTTTGGAAGCTTGAGTTCATCAAAGATTGTATCCCAAAACAAGTTCTCTCTAAACTCTATTCTTGAATTTAATTATAAGTTATTATTATGTTTATTATGTTTATTGTTAATTTAATTGTTTCTTTCTTTTTAATTATGAATAGCTAAATTTATTTTTCTAGGATTTAGATGTAATCTTTTGATTTGCATATGATTATTTATATTTAATTGATTGGATTTGATTGTTGGAATTAATCTTTTATCTTAGAACTTAATGCTTGAAATTAACTGGCCATTAATTGCATGATTTAAGATATTGTATGAAGTAGCGAGAGTGGAAGCACAATATTAGTTCATTAGGATAATTGAACTAGGGAATGTATTGCTTAGAGATAAGAATACTCCTTTGTGATTTTTAAAAGGATTTCCATAAAGCTTAATGGGTTTGTGTTAATTGTTTATGATCACGAGAGTAGACGTAAGGTTAATATGAACACACATGTTGTATCTTGAGAGAGAACATCATATAATTTAGGGAAATCTAATCATTAATTCCAGCAAAAATAATCCATCTAAAAATTATAAAGAAATCATATGTGATCAATTGATGAATTCTAAATCCTAAACCTTTAATTTTATTTCATATTTATCATCATTTATTTACTTAAATTTCACTTTAGCTTAAAATATAAATTCTCATAGTTGATTTTCTAAATAATAGAGTAATCTTAATTTTGGTACTTGTCAACCCTTCCTCGTGGGATCGACACTTATTTCACTACTATATTACTTGTTCACGACCTGTGCACTTGCAGAAATCGCGCAACAAGTTTTTGGCGCCGTTGCTGGGGAAGGCGATTTTTGACAATATCAATAGGTTGATATACTCTATTACTTTAGATTTATTTTGTATATTTTTTAAAATTTTGCAGATTTTTTTTTAACTTTTATAAAAAAAAAAAGAACAAAAAAAAAAAAAAAGATGGCTTTCCATAACTTATAATGGTGCGATGGAGGAATGATGCTAAATAGAGCAGCAAACATGTATGGTGAGGATGGTTTTAGTAAGTTAAACGCTAAAATCGATACATTGGCTAATTTAATTGATAAACTTGATACTAATACTTTATTTAATTCATGTTTAAGTTGTAATTTTTATGGAGGTAATCATTTTAATTCTGAGTGCCAATATGCAGAGCAGGAACAATTTTTCCCAAATTATAACAGGTATGAGAATTATCCATATTTCAACATAGACAACTCAAAATGGAGTGATTATTCAAGCTTTTCATGGGAAAACCAATGCGATCAAGGTAACAATTTATGGTATCATTATCAATATGATTTTCAAGATCATGCACCATTTAAAGAGCACATACCATCTTATGAAGTAGCATTGGAAGGATTCATAAATGCTACTCATGAACGATGTGAAAGATTGGAAGATAGGATGGATCAATGGGCTAGCCACAATACAGATGATGATGTACAAATGGAACAGTTTGTTAGTCCATTAGATACTCAAGGCCATGGTAACCTGACAAGCCAAATTGAAGAACATTCTAGAGAGCAATGCTTGGCAATTTCTTTGAGTAATGATGTAGAAGAGATGATTGATCAACCAAATACTTCAAGAAAGCAAGATAAAAAAGAGGAAGATGAGCCCAATTTGCCCAACAATTTCAAATACCCTTCTCTCATGGATAATATCTATGGAGTGGTTGAAATTGATAGGGAAATTGAAGAAGTATTTGAAAAAGAGCACTCAAAGGAAACTCTTTCAGTTTGTTTGGTGAATACAATAGACCATAGAGAATATCAATTTGATGGCTTGGAAGAAAAGAAGAAGCATTCACCACCATCAATTGAGTACTCACTGACTCTTGATTCAACTTCACTACCTTCCTATCTCAATTTCTTAAGAAAATTTAGAGCAAGAAAAAGAGCTCGTTGGAAAGTTTTTAAAAATTATGAGCCTAATTATAAAATATTAAATAATTTCTGTCTTAATTTTTTTCCATGCAGGCTCAAATCAAGATGGCTTGACTCATTAAAATTGGCAAAAGTCTATCTTTCTACAATTATCGAGATGATATACTTTGTGTATTATCCTCCATGATGAAGATCTAGCTATAGTAAAGCTAAAGACTATAAATAAAGTGCTTTTGGGAGGCAACCCAAATTTCTAACTTTTTTACTTCTTTTTAATTTCTTTTGTTCTTTTGTTTGTTTTGTTCTATTTTAATTTTGCTTTAGTGTTGTTTGTGAGTTATTAAATAGCTTATTAGGAGGAAACCCAAGTTTTATCTTTATTAGGTTTCTTTTATTTTTGTTTAGTTGTTTCGTTGTAAATTTTCTCTTTCATTTTCTTAACAAAGTTAATTAGACATGGAAGCATCTCTTGCAGCACTAAAAAACAGATTTCCAACTCTTCCCCAAGATGTGCTCAGGAAAATTGATGAACGCAGACTAGAAAGAATGAAGGCATTTAGGCGTCTGAATCTTCCTGAGGATATTCGCTGGATCATAGAAGCCAAAGTACGATTGGCAGGTGAGATTGATGTCTCATTTATTAAATGTTTGCCAGGTACAGGGAGAAGTTCTTACTCAAAGAAGAGGAGAGCTAAAAGAATGGGAGTCTGCTATAAGTGTGCAAGATGGAATTGCAACACATGCTGTAGAAATATTGGATTTGCATCTATAAATCGAGAAGATAAAATTAAATTCATAAAGGATGGACTGAGTAAGGAGTCTTTGGATAATATCCTACAGACTCTTGAGACGCATCCTTGTGGACAAGTTCAACGCACTCTTTTAGATTTATGGGAACTATTTAAAAAAGAAAAGCAGCGTTACAGTCTAGGGAATCTGACGATAAAAGACCCTGTTTGCCAGTTAATAAGAAAACTGGATGGGAAGCCTATCCTCAACTCATAGAAGGCGTGTAAGCGGTTACTGGACGTAAAACCAGAGGAAGATGTGAGCCCAAATCACAACTACTGTTTATAATCAGGTGTATCACTAACTTTTTTATTTTTCAATGCATTATTTTTTTTTCTACATTTGCAGTACTTTTTGACTTTTTAGCACCTAGATTTTATTTTCCTGCAGATTTTTTCTACTGTCGACAACTTTTTAGTCTTTCAATGTCTACTTTTAGCTTTTCAATATTTTCTTTTTGACTTTTGTACACATGCTGCAGATTTTTCTACTTTCGTTAGCTTTTTAGTTTTTCAATGTCTGTTTCTTTTTAGTTTTTTAAATATTTCTTTTGACATTTGTACACAGCATTGATTATTTTTATTATCATTTTTGTTTTTATACTTTTTCTGTCAACAATTATTTTATCCCATTGAACTGTTCTTTTACTCTTCTAGTTTCTTTATATGCATATTCATTATTGTCAATATGCACACAACCCTTTCGAAAAATCTGTGAGAGAAAATGGCAGAATCCTCAACACGCAAATTCAAAACTATTTGTGTCTTTTGTAGTCCAAACTCTAGCAAGAAAAGAGAGTACTTGATAGCAGCTAATGAACTTGGTAGGATTTTAGCTGAACGAAAAATTGATTTGGTGTTTGAGGGAGGTAGTTTAGGGTTAAGGGGTTGTGTCGCAAGTTCTGCATATATTAGAGGTAGTAAAGTCTTAGGAGTAGTTCTAAAGGCTTTGGCTCGAAATAAACAAATCACTGGTGGAACTATAGGTAATGAGTTACAGGTCAATAGCATGTATGAACGAATGGCATACATGAATTTCAATGCTGATGCTTTTATCGCATTACCTGGTGGTTTAGAAACATTTGAAGATATTTTCACTATTGCATCTTGGACACAATTAACTGTTCTTCAGAAGCCATTGGGATTACTTAATGTTGATGGTTTTTATAATGGTTTGTTATCTTTTCTTGATCATGCTGTGGAACAGGGTTTTATGATACCGGCGAGTCGACGCATCTTAGTCTCTGCTTCAACTATTGATCAATTGATTGATCAACTGCAAAACTTTAAATCCGAACCTGATCCATTGATGGCACAGGTAGTTTGGCACCCCAAGGCTAGTAGCAGTAAAAAGCGAGGACTAGATCTGAATCTCCGATTATAACTTCCCTAACTTTTGTAGGTTTTTTTTTTATCTCATTTTTTTTATTTTGTGTGTGTTTTTTTTGTTGCACTTGATCAAGCGAAGTTTTAGGTTCGAATCACTAAATGTAAGATGGCTGAGTAAAGAGTTACTTTTGTACTCTTGATACGCATCTTAAATTTATGTGATTTTCCTTTTTAAAAAAAAAAAAAACTAACTAGCTAGCTAATTAACTAACTAACTCAAGAGTTATTCATACAAGATGGCTGAGTAAAGAGTACTTTTTGTGCTCTTGATACGCATCTATATTTTTTTTTCTTCTTTCTTTTTCTTTAGTTTCCAAAATAAAAAAATTAAAAAAAATAAAAATAAACAAAAATAAAAAAATTGATATTTTCTTTTTGTGTGATTAATTTCTCATGCTTGCTTTTAGTGTTGTTTCAAGATGTTTTACAGGAAGCAAGGAAGTGAAATGTATATCCTGCTTATAATTTGGAATCCACTTTTCTACAAGAGGGAGTATTTTCTTTCTTTTGGTTTGTTTCTTTGACATTGAGGACAATGTCCATTGCAAGTTTGGGGGAGGTTTAGTTTGTTTTTTATTTTCAGTCATTTCTTTTGTGTTTTGATGAATAAATTAAATTTTTTTTGGATAAAATATGCTTATATTAAATAATTTGATGAAAGGCTAATGATTGATTATAATTGATATTTATGGACAATTTATTAAAGTATTTCAGGTTGAGCAACTATTTTGGGTAAGAAATTAACTTTTATTAAGATTATGTTTTGCTTTGCTTTGCATTATATTGATTGCATTGAATTTGTGTATGCTTACTTAGAGAGGGCTTCTACACATTTTTATCTTCATTTGCCTCACCTATCTTAAAACTTATTTTTGCAAACTTTTGAGGCAAAATTTTGAATTCATTTTGAAAGAGAGATATGATTTAGGCATTGTTTGTTTAGCCTGTTACTTGTATCTACCCTTATTTTAATTTTTTTTCCTAGTTTACCCCTTTGTGCCTTGATAATTTTAGCTTTCTTTTCTTTGTTAATTAACCTTAATTGTTATCTTTCAACCTATTTGTAAGATAATTTTGTCAAGTTTACATTTTAATGAAGAAAAGGAAATTATTGAAGTTTTAAAAGAAAATAAGGATTTCTAATAACTGAGAGTATTATTCATTATAAAAGACCACCTTCTGCTTAAAATAAGTTTGGGGGAAAGCAAGAAAATTGAACCAATAAAAGTTAGTAATTCTTGCTTGTCTTTAGAATAATGTTGTTGGCGAGAAAAAAAAAAAAGAACAAGAAGAAGAAGAGGTGGGCTTAAAAGAAGAAAACATTGAAAAAGAATAGTGCTTAAGATGAAAAGGATCATTCATTAATATAATTCCTTTATTTGAGCTATTGATTTTGTAAACTTGGCATAATTATTTTACTTTTGTTCATTTAGCCTGTTCTTTGTTTAGCCAAAAATACCTTGTGTTAGCCCCATTACAACCCTAGTCAAGACCTATTGATCTCTCTTGATTTTTGAATTCCATTAGTGGAGATTGTTTGCTTTAATATGCTTATAAGATTTGTACATCTATTTTATATCATTTGATAGAGGCATTTAAAGATATTAGTGTGTATATGCCTATCTAAAGTGCAACAATTTCTTTGCAATTAATTTAATGCATAGTTATTCAAGGCATGATTAAGATGAGGATTGTTTTGAACCTGAGATAGAAGCTTGACTTGCAATACTATTGATATGTTGTTTGTAAATATTAATTTCTTAAGACCTTAAAAAAAAAAATTCAACATAAGCATGAGGGGATTAAGTCTCTTTTTTGTGATAATTTATTTTTCTTTGAAATAAATTTTTAAAGGTGTTTGTGGGTATCACCACTGGAAGCCCTCACGAGACTATAACTCGTCCTCTATGGGACACCTAGGGGTTTAAAGGCTTGTTGCATACGCTAAATGCAATCGTATTTTCCTACGAAAGTGGACTAGTTTAGGTTTTGAATTTTCTTTTGCTTGAGGACAAGCAAAATCTTAAGTTTGGGGGTGTGATAACTCTATATTTTTAGAGTTATTTTAATTGTTTAAACTTAAATTTTAGCTCAATTCTCAAGAATGCAATAATATTATTACTTATTTTTAAAAATAAATAGTTCTGCAATTTATAAATAAATTATAACATATTTTAAGTATTTTTATTTTATTTTTGCAGATCAAAATGATGCAATAAAAATAATGATGCAAGCAATGATTCAAGTTTTCAATCCATGAGAAATAAATTCAATGGTTGGTAGCCAACCTAACCATTTTTGAATATTGATGAAGGAATTCAATGGTTGGTGGCCAAAATTCAATGGTTGGTAGCCAACCTAACCATTTTTGAATATTGATGAAGTAATTCAATGGTTGGTGGCCAACCTAACCATCAATGTTAAATTTTTGATGTAAGAATTTTAATGGAACTTGAATTCTTCCACCAAACATGTCTATAAATATCATGCTTGGCAAAGGGAAATAGCATCAAAGAAAATCCATAAAAAAAATATGTAGAGAGATTTTTATATGTTTTCTTAGAGTAGATTAGTTTTATTTTTTATTTTGATCAAGAGGAGGAGTTTTTGGAAGCTTGAGTTCATAAAAGATTGTATCCCAAAACAAGTTCTCTCTAAACTCTATTCTTGAATTTAATTATAAGTTCTTATTATGTTTATTGTTAATTTAATTGTTTCTTTCTTTTTAATTATGAATAGCTAAATTTATTTTTCTAGGATTTAGATGTAATCTTTTGATTTGCATATGATTATTTATATTTAATTGATTGGATTTGATTGTTGGAATTAATCTTTTATCTTAGAACTTAATGCTTGTAATTAACTAGCCATTAATTGCATGATTTAAGATATTGTGTGAAGTAGCGAGAGTGGAAGTACAATATTAGTTCATTAGGATAATTGACCTAGGGAATGTATTGCTTAGAGATAAGAATACTCCTTTGTGATTTTTAAAAGGATTTTCATAAAACTTAATGGGTTTGTGTTAATTGCTTATGATCACGAGAGTAGACGTAAGGTTAATATGAACACACATGTTGTATCTTGAGAGAGAACATCATATAATTTAGGGAAATCTAATCATTAATTCCAGCAAAAATAATCCATCTAAAAATTATAAAGAAATCATATGTGATCAATTGATGAATTCTAAATCCTAAACCTTTAATTTTATTTCATATTTGTCATCATTTATTTACTTAAATTTCACTTTAGCTTAAAATATAAATTCTCATAGTTGATTTTCTAAATAATAGAGTAATCTTAATTTTGGTACTTGTCAACCCTTCCTCGTGGGATCGACACTTATTTCACTACTATATTACTTGTTCACGACCTGTGCACTTGCAGAAATCGCGCAACAATAAACATGATAAGTTATTGACTATATGAATTAAATAAGAACTATTTGATTTATGCTGTAGAGGTTAAAGAGGTTCAAACCCTACGGTCCACTTAGCTTGGTTAACTAGGAGCACAGGAGTTTAAGGTGAGTTGTAATGCACACTCTTATTTCTTTGTAAATATGAAATGGTTTCTTTGAGATTGAATGATTTCCTTCATGATTCCATATCCATTGATTGACTATGATTTCATAAGCTATATTTGCTTAAGAGTCCCACCTTAAGTAGGACTCTTTCTTAAGTTGATTGTTTGAACCCAAAACTCACATTAAGCTATATTATGACATGTAATGATGTTGTGAACCTTAAACCAAGTCTTTCAAGCTAAATAGGGCTCTTTCATAAGAGTCCTAATATAAGTTAAACTCTTGCTATGTATATGTTATTTTTTACTTTTCCAAGCTTGCAGAAACCACCATTCTCAATGTAGGGTGAACATTGGACTTGTGCACAAGGTATGCCTATGGATAGGGCAAAGTATCCAAACCTCATCTAGTAGGGGTCCAATATTGCTAGCCATAGGACCTGATCAGTCTTATGCTATAAGTTGAGTAGAGAAGGCAATAGCCCCTACTCCTAAGTTAATATAAGTTATAAGTTGTTTATGCTACCCTATTGTTTATTCCTCATTTTTATAATCAAACTATGTTATTGAGCCCATGTTTATTTTCTTACATACCCTATGTGTGCATCTACTCTCACTGAGTCTTCTACTCACCCTTTTCTATGTTTATATATTTCAGGATGGCAAGATTGATCAAGGTAACTAACTCAAGCCTGTTCCTCTACTTGAGTGCTTGCTTTGCCTAGAAGATAATAGAGTTCTCTTTATTCATTTGTATTGGTGAACTTCAGTTTAGTGCTCCGGGGGTAATAAGCGAAGTACTTGAGAATCGATCGAAAATTGATGTTTTATGGTTTTAAGTTTGGGATTATTTGGACTTTTATTTTGTTAAGTTATCTTCAAATGTTTTCCTTTTACTTTGGTTTATAAGAACTATTTTTAAGATGTAAGAAGTTTATGGGCCTATTCCGCAAATTTTATAAGTTTTTATTTAATTGAATAAGATATAGGTATTTGATCAGTAATTTTACATAAGCTAAGGATTCTATGGGTGTGGGTGAACTTATATCTTCTCGTGTCCTAGGATCGTCATAGCTCCCTAAGTCGGGCTGTGACAATAGACTGGGAAGAAATTAAAGTGCATCCGGATAGACAATGGTGGAGAGTACATTAGACCATTTCATGCTTATTGTAAAGAGCATGGTATTCAGCATCAGACGACACCTCTAAAGACGCCACAGTTGAATGGCTTGGCTAAGAGGATGAATAGAACTTTGATGGAGAGAGTCAGATGTCTACTCTCACATGCAAAGTTACCTAAGATGTTTTGGGGTGAAGCTCTTCAGACAGCTGCATATGTGTTAAATCGCTCAACCTGTATCCCTCTCAAGAATGATGTCCTGGAGAGGGTTTGGTTAGGAAAGAATATTTCCTATGATCATCTGCGGGTGTTTGGCTGTAAAGCATTTGTTGATATTCCTAAGGATGAGAGATCCAAGCTTGATGCCAAGACAAGACAGTGTATCTTTATTGGCTATGGTCAAGATCAATTTGGCTATAGATTTATGATCTGGTTGAGAAGAGACTTGTCAGGAGCCATGATGCTGTATTTGTTGAGGATGAGACCATTGAAAATATTGACAAAATGGAGAAAGATGTTCCTTCCAATGGTGACTCATCAGATTTAGAATTAATTCCTCCAATACCGGTGCCAAAAGAGGTTAGAGATAAAGACCATAATAATCCACCTATGAATATGATAATCCCATAGAAGTTAGTGTTGAGAATGCTGAAGGTGAATCAGATGATGAAAATGATGATGATGTTCATCATCAACCACCAGCACCTATGGCTTCCCCAGTTCCATTGAGAAGAAGTGATAGAAGAAGACAACCATCTATCAGATATTCAGCAAATGAGTATGTGTTGCTGATTGATGGGGGAGAACCAGAAAGTTTTGGAGAAGCTATGGATAATGAACACAAAAAGAAGTGGATTGAAGCCATGCAAGATGAGATGAAGTCCTTGTATGAGAAAAAACATTTGGGCTGGTGAAGTTGCCTAAATGCAAAAGAGCTTTGAAGAATAAATGGGTGTTCAGGTTCAAGCATGAAGAACACAGTTCCAATCCCCGATTCAAAGCCAGATTGATTGTTAAAGGGTTCAACCAAAGAAAAGGCATTGATTTTGATGAGATATTTTCACCTATTGTGAAAATGACATCCATTCGTACTGTGCTGGGGTTAGCAGCAAGTCTTAATTTGGAGATTGAGCAAATGGATGTAAAAACTGCCTTCCTACATAGGGATTTGGAAGAAGAGATATACATGGAGCAACCAGAGGGTTTCGAAGTTAAGAAAAGAGGATTATGTCTGCAAATTGAAGAAAAGCTTGTACGGCTTAAAACAAGCACTGAGACAATGGTATAAGAAGTTTGAGTCTGTTATGGGGGAGCAAGGCTACAAGAAGACTACTTCAGACCATTATGCTTTTGTGCAGAAATTCTCAGATGAAGATTTCATCATTCTTTTGCTTTATGTGGATGACATGATGATTGTTGGCCATAATATTTCTAGAATCAACAACTTAAAACAATAGTTGAGTAAGTCTTTTGCAATGAAAGACTTGGGGCCAGCAAAGCAAATTCTTGGCATGCAGATTATCAGAGACAGAGGAGCCAAGAAGATATGGTTGTCACAAGAGAAGTACATTGAAAAAGTACTTCAAAGGTTTAATATGGATAAGGCTAAGGTGGTTAGTTGTCCTCTTGCTAATCACTTTACACTAAGTTCTAAACAAAGTCCTTCAACAGACAAAAAGAAGGAAGAAATGAATAAGATTCCATATGCTTCAGTAGTTGGAAGTTTGATGTATGTCATGGTGTGTACACGGCTAGATATTGCTCACTCTATTGGAGTAGTGAGTCGGTTCCTTTCAAATCCTGGTAAGGAATATTGGGTTGCAGTAAAATGGATTTTTAGGTATCTTCATGGCACTTCCAAAGTATGCTTATGCTTTGGAGAAGAAAAGCCTATGTTAGTAGGCTACACAGATGCAGATATGGCTGGAGACATAGATTTAAGAAAATCTACTTCAGGATACCTGATTACATTTGCAGAGGGAGCTGTGTCATGGCAATTAAGGTTACAAAAATGAGTTGCACTTTCTACTACTAAGGCAGAGTTTATTGCAGCAACAGAAGCGTGTAAAGAGTTGTTATGGTTAAAAAAGTTCTTAAATGAACTTGGTATGCAGCAAGACAGATATCAGCTATTTTGTGATAGCCAGAGCACTATTCACCTTGGGAAGAATTCCTCATTTCATTCAAGATCAAAGCATATTGATGTGAGATATCACTGGATCAGAGATGTACTGGAGAAAAAGCTATTACAACTTGAGAAGATCCATACGGAAGAGAATGGATCAGATATGTTGACAAAGATTCTACCAAAGGAGTCATTTGAATACTGTCGATTGGCTGCAGGAATGATGGAACCCTCCATGTGATCGGGAGGGGGAGATTTGTTGTGGTGTCCCTCCCACATGGAAAGACCCACATGTATATATGAAAAAAAAAAAAGAGAGAGAAGAAAAGGGGAGGTGGGCACCGACTTATCAAAATTCGGTGCCTAACTAAGCCTAATATTTGTCAAAAGTGGAGACGGTAAATTATTGCATGGCAATTTCGCATGGCTATAAAAAGGCATGCAATGGAAGGCCTAGAACACACAGATCACTTGCATAAATTGCAAGAGAAAGAAAAGAGAGAGAGAGAGTTTTTATAGTTTTGGGAAATAATTCCTAAAAAGGAGAGTGACAAAATAGTGAGAAAAATACTTTGGGATATTTTTGGAAAACACAGTGAGTGTTACTATTTTGGTGAGATCTCATTTAAACTCTCTTGTACCTACTATTTTTAATAGTGAAAGTTTTATTCGGAGTTTGTCCTGTGAACGTAGCGCAAAATTAAGGGTGAACCACGTTAAATTGCTGGTGTTATTTTTGTTGATTATTATTATTCCGCAATTATCTTATTGTTTATACCCGCTGTGCCCAACATAATGTTGGAGGATACCATGCAGAACCCAATACAATGCTACTTGTAATTAATGCATGGGCTATACATAGAGACCCTGAGTTACGGGAAGTTTAAGCTTGAAAGATTTGAGAGTGGTGCTGATTAAGGTGTTGAATCCTACAAATCGTTGCCTTTTAGGCTGAGAATGAGATCATGTCCTGGGATGGGTCTAGCCAATCGTGTTGTCAGGTTTTCTTTAGGTTCTGAGGTTCAGTGCTTTGAATGGAAAACGGATTGATACGTCTGAAGTGA
>CANTUT010000066.1:125000-205000 GCA_947687605.1 Reutealis trisperma
CCTTTGTGATTTTTAAAAGGATTTCCATAAAACTTAATGGGTTTGTGTTAATTGCTTATGATCACGAGAGTAGACGTAAGGTTAATATGAACACACATGTTGTATCTTGAGAGAGAACATCATATAATTTAGGGAAATCTAATCATTAATTCCAGCAAAAATAATCCATCTAAAAATTATAAAGAAATCATATGTGATCAATTGATAAATTCTAAATCCTAAACCTTTAATTTTATTTCATATTTATCATTATTTATTTACTTCAATTTTATTTTAGCTTAAAATATAAATTCTCATAGTTGATTTTCTAAATAATAGAGTAATCTTAATTTTGGTACTTGTCAACCCTTCCTCGTGGGATCGACACTTATTTCACTACTATATTACTTGTTCACGACCTGTGCACTTGCAGAAATCGCGCAACAAGTTTTTGGCGCCGTTGCCGGGGAAGGCAATTTTTGACAATATCAATAGGTTGATATACTCTATTACTTTAGATTTATTTATATATTTTTTAAATTTTGCAGATTTTTTTTAACTTTTATAAAAAAAAAAAAAAAAAAAAAAAAAAAGGAGAAAGATGGCTTTCCACAACTTGTAATAGTGGAATGGAGGAGTAATGCTAAATATAGCAGCAAGCATGTATGGTGAGGATAGTTTTAGTAAGTTAAATACTAAAATCGATACATTGGTTAACTTAATTGATAAACTTGATACAAATAGTTTATTTAATTCATGTTTGAGTTGTGATCTGTGTGGAGGTAATCATTTGAATTCTGAGTGCCAATATGCAGAGCAGGTACAATTTTTCCCAAATTATAACAGGTATGAGAATTATCCATATTCCAACATAAACAACTCAGGATGGAGTGACTATTCGAGCTTTTCATGGGAAAACCAATGCGATCAAGGCTCAAATCAAGATGGCTTGACTCATTAAAATCGGCAAAAGTCTATCTTTCCACAATTATCGAAATGATATACTTTGTGTATTATCCTCCATGATGAAGATCTAGCTATAGTCAAGCTAAAGACTATAAATAAAGCGCTTTTGGGAGGCAACCCAAATTTCTAACTTTTTACTTCTTTTTAATTTCTTTTGTTCTTTTGCTTGTTTCATTCTATTTTAATTTTGCTTTAGTGTTGTTTGTGAGTTATTAAATAGTTTATTAGGAGGAAACTCAAGTTTTCTTTTTATTAGGTTTCTTTTATTTCTGTTTAGTTGTTTCGTTGTAAATTTTCTCTTTCATTTTCTTAACAAAGTTAATTAGACATGGAAGCATCTCTTGCAGCACTAAAAAATAGATTTCCAACTCTTCCCCAAGATGTGCTCAGGAAAATTGATGAACGCAGACTAGAAAGAATGAAGGCATTTAGGCGTCTGAATCTTCCTGAGGATATTCGCTGGATCATAGAAGCCAAAGTACGATTGGCAGGTGAGATTGATGACTCATTTATTAAATGTTTGCCAGGTACGGGGAGAAGTTCTTACTCAAAGAAGAGGAGAGCTAAAAGAATGGGAGTCTGCTATAAGTGTGCAAGATGGAATTGCAACACACGCTGTAGAAATATTGGATTTGCATCTATAAATCGAGAAGATAAAATTAAATTCATAAAGGATGGACTGAGTAAGGAGTCTTTGGATAATATCCTACAGACTCTTGAGACGCATCCTTGTGGACAAGTTCAACGCACTCTTTTAGATTTATGGGAACTATTCAAAGAAGAGAAGCAGCGTTACAGTCTAGGAAATCTGACGATAAAAGACCCTGTTTGCCAGTTAATAAGAAAACTGGATGGGAAGCCTATCCTCGACTCATAGAAGGCGTGTAAGCGGTTACTGGACGTAAAACCAGAGGAAGATGTGAGCCAAAATCACAACTACTGTTTATAATCAGGTGCATCACTAACTTTTTTATTTTTCAATGCATTATTTTTTTCTACATCTTGCAGTACTTTTTGACTTTTTTAGCACCTAGATTTTATTTTCCTGCAGATTTTTTTCTACTGTCGACAACTTTTTAGTCTTTCAATGTCTACTTTTAGCTTTTCAATATTTTCTTTTTGACTTTTGTACACATACTGCAGATTTTTCTACTTTCGTTAGCTTTTTAGTTTTTCAATGTCTGTTTCTTTTTAGTTTTTCAAATATTTCTTTTGACATTTGTACACACAGCATTGATTATTTTTTGTTTTTATTATCATTTTTGTTTTTATACTTTTTCTGTCAATAATTATTTTATCCCATTGAACTGTTCTTTTACTCTTCTAGTTTCTTTATATGCACATTCATTATTGTTAATATGCATACAACCCTTTCGAGAAATCTGTGAGAGAAAATGGCAGAATCCTCAACACGCAAATTCAAAACTATTTGTGTCTTTTGTAGTCCAAACTCTGGCAAGAAAAGAGAGTACTTGACAACAGCTAATGAACTTGGTAGGATTTTAGCTGAACGAAAAATTGATTTGGTGTTTGAGGGAGGTAGTTTAGGGTTAAGGGGTTGTGTCGCAAGTTCTGCATATATTAGAGGTAGTAAAGTTTTAGGAGTAGTTCTAAAGGCTTTGGCTCGAAATAAACAAATCACTGGTGGAACTATAGGTAATGAGTTACAGGTCAATAGCATGTATGAACGAATGGCATACATGAATCTCAATGCTGATGCTTTTATAGCATTACCTGGTGGTTTAGAAACATTTGAAGATATTTTCACCATTGCATCTTGGACCCAATTAACTGTTCTTCAAAAGCCATTGGGATTACTTAATGTTGATGGTTTTTATAATGGTTTGTTATCTTTTCTCGATCATGCTGTGGAACAGGGTTTTATGACACCGGCGAGTCGACGCATCTTAGTCTCTGCTTCAACTATTGATCAATTGATTGATCAACTGCAAAACTTTAAATCCGAACCTGATCCATTGATGGCGCAGGTAGTTTGGCACCCCAGGGCTAGTAGCAGTAAAAAGCGAGGACTAGATCTGAATCTCCGATTATAACTTCCCTAACTTTTGTAGTTTTTTTTTTTTTTTTATCGCATTTTTTTTTGTGTGTGTTTTTTTTGTTGCACTTGATCAAGCGAAGTTTTAGGTTCGAATCACTAAATATAAGATGGCTGAGTAAAGAGTTACTTTTGTACTCTTGATACGCATCTTAAATTTATGTGATTTTCCTTTTCAAAAAAAAAAAAAAAAAAAAAAACTAACTAGCTAGCTAACTAACTAACTAACTCAAGAGTTATTCATACAAGATGGCTGAGTAAAGAGTACTTTTTGTGCTCTTGATACGCATCTGTATTTTTTTTTCTTCTTTCTTTTTTTTTAGTTTCCAAAATAAAAAATTAAAAAAAATAAAAATAAAAAAAATAAAAAATTGATATTTTCTTTTTGTGCGATTAATTTCTCATACTTGCTTTTAGTGTTGTTTCAAGATGTTTTACAGGAAGCAAGGAAGTGAAATGCATATCCTGCTTATAATTTGGAATCCACTTTTCTACAAGAGGGAGTATTTTCTTTCTTTTGGTTTGTTTCTTTGACATTGAGGACAATGTCCATTACAAGTTTGGGGGAGGTTTAGTTTATTTTTTCTTTTTAGTCATTTCTTTTATGTTTTGATGAATAAATTTAAAATTTTTTACTCTTTTATTAATAAAATATGCTTGTGTTAAATAAATTGATGAAATGTCAATGATAGATTATAATTGACATTTATGGACAATTTATTAAAGTATTTCAGGTTGAGCAACTATTTTGGGTAAGAAATTAACTTTTATTAAGATTATGTTTTGTTTTGTTTTGCATTATATTGATTGCATTGAATTTGTGTATGCTTACTTAGAGAGGGCTTCTACACATTTTTTTCTTCATTTGCCTCACCTATCTTAGAACATGTTTTTGCAAACTTTTGAGGCGAAATTTTGAATTCATTTTGAAAGAGAGATATGATTTAGGCATTGTTTGTTTAGCCTGTTACTTGTATCTACCCTTATTTTAATTTTTTTTTCCTTAGTTTACCCCTTTGTGCCTTGATAATTTTAGCTTTCTTTTCTTTGTTAATTAAACCTTAATTGTTATCTTTCACCCTGTTTGTGAGATAATTTTGTCAAGTTTACATTCTAATGAAGAAAAGGGAGTTATTGAAGTTTTAAAAGAAAATAAGAATCTCTAACAACTGAAAGTATTATTCATTGTAAAAGATCACTTTCTGCTTAAAGTAAGTTTGGAGGACAGCAAGAAAATTGAATAAATAAAAAGTTAGTAATTCTTGCTTATCTTTAGAATAATGTTGTTGGAAAAAAAAATAAAAAAAAAAGAAAAAGAAAAAGAAAAAAATAAAAAAAAATAGAAGAAGAAGAAGGGGGCTTAAAAGAAGAAAACATTGAAGAAGAATGATGCTTAAGATGGAAGGGATCCTTCATTAACATAATCCCTTTATTTGAGCTATTGATTTTCTTTTGTAAACTTGGTATAATTATCTTACTTTTGTTCATTTAGCCTTTTCTTTGTTAAGCCAAAAGATCTCGTGTTAGCCCCATTACAACCCTAGTCAAGACCTATTGATCTCTCTTGATTTGTGAATTCCATTAGTGGAGATTGTTTGCTTTAATATGCTTATGAGATTTGTACATCTATTTTATATCATTTGATAGAGGCATTTAAAGATATTAGTGTGTATATGCCTATTTGAAGTGCAACAATTTCTTTACAGTTGATTTAATGCATAGTTATTCAAGGCATGATTAAGATGAGGATTATTTTGAACCTGAGATAGAAGCTTGACTTGTAATACTATTGATATGTTGTTTGTAAATATTAATTTCTTGAGACCTTTAAAAAAAAAAAAAATTCAACATAAGCATGAGGGGATTAAATTTTTTCTTTTTTATTTGTGATATTTTATTTTTCTTTGAAATAAATTTTTAAAGGTGTTTGTGGGTATCACCACTGGAAGCCCTCACGAGACTATAACTCGTCCTCTATGGGACACCTAGGGGTTTAAAGGCTTGTTGCATACGCTAAATGCAATCGTAATTTCCTACGAAAGTGGACTAGTTTAGGTTTTGAATTTTCCTTTGCTTGAGGACAAGCAAAAACTTAAGTTTGGGGGTGTGATAACTCTATATTTTTAGAGTTATTTTAATTGTTTAAACTTAAATTTTAGCTCAATTCTCGAGAATGCAATAATATTATTACTTATTTTTAGAAATAAATAGTTCTACAATTTATAAATAAATTATAACATATTTTAAGTATTTTTATTTTATTTTTGCAGATCAAAATGATGCAGTAAAAATAAAGATGCAAGCAATGATTCAAGTTTTCAATCCATGATAAATAAATTCAATGGTTGGTGGCCAAAATTCAATGGTTGGTAGCCAACCTAACCATTTTTGAATATTGATGAAGGAATTCAATGGTTGGTGGCTAAAATTCAATGGTTGGTAGCCAACCTAACTATTTTTGAATATTGATGAAGAAATTCAATGGTTGGTGGCCAACCTAACCATCAATATTGAATTTTTGATGTAAGAGTTTTAATGGAACTTGAATTCTTCCACCAAACATGTCTATAAATACCATGCTTGGCAAAGGGAAATGGCATCAAAGAAAATCCATAAAAAAAAATATGTAGAGAGATTTTCATATGTTTTCTTAGAGTAGATTAGTTTTATTTTTTTATTTTGATCAAGAGGAGGAGTTTTTGGAAGCTTGAGTTCATCAAAGATTGTATCCCAAAACAAGTTCTCTCTAAACTCTATCTTGAATTTAATTTTAAATTGTTATTATGTTTATTGTTAATTTAATTGTTTCTTCTCTTTTAATTATGAATAGCTAATTTTATTTTATAGGATTTAGATGTAATCTTTTGATTTACATATGATTATTTATATTTAATTGATTGGATTTGATTGTTGGAATTAATCTTTTATCTTAGAACTTAATGCTTGTAATTAACTGGCCATTAATTGCATGATTTAAGATATTGTGTGATGTAGCGAGAGTGGAAGCACAATATTAGTTCATTAGGATAATTGACCTAGGGAATGTATTGCTTAGAGATAAGAATACTCCTTTGTGATTTTTAAAAGGATTTCCATAAAACTTAATGGGTTTGTGTTAATTGCTTATGATCACGAGAGTAGACGTAAGGTTAATATGAACACACATGTTGTATCTTGAGAGAGAACATCATATAATTTAGGGAAATCTAATCATTAATTCCAGCAAAAATAATCCATCTAAAAATTATAAAGAAATCATATGTGATCAATTGATAAATTCTAAATCCTAAACCTTTAATTTTATTTCATATTTATCATTATTTATTTACTTCAATTTTATTTTAGCTTAAAATATAAATTCTCATAGTTGATTTTCTAAATAATAGAGTAATCTTAATTTTGGTACTTGTCAACCCTTCCTCGTGGGATCGACACTTATTTCACTACTATATTACTTGTTCACGACCTGTGCACTTGCAGAAATCGCGCAACAATATATATATATATATATATATATATATATATATATATATATATATATATATATATATATATATATATATATATATATATATATATATATATATATATATATATATATATGTACACACACATGTATATATATATATATGTGTGTGTGTGTGTGTATACACACACACATATATATGTATGTGTGTGTGTGTATAATTATAATTCAATATTAGGGCTAAGCACGGTTCGGTCTAATCCATGGATGTGAAAATCTCCAGAATTGAATTGAATTTTGGGGATTGTAATTTACAAGGATCCAGAACCATAACCGAATTAAAAAATTTCCGTATTTTATTGTTCCGAAAATTTTGGAACAATATAATTCCGAGTTCGAATATTTCGGTTTCAGTTCAATTCAATCCAATCCAAAACAGAAATTCGGAGAAAATACATTTAATAATTAATTTCTTATAACTAACCATACAGTTTTAAGTTTTATTTTTTTATGAAATTTGGGTTTAATAAATTAATTTATTATATTAATAATTATAATATATTATTAAATGATTATATTAATAAATTAATACATTATGTTAATATATATAATTATATATCAAAACTATATATTAATAGTTTTTGCTATATAATTGTATATACTACTTAAAATTAACACATAATTTCTTATAATTAATTTTTAACTTTTTATACAAACTATTAATTATTTATTACAAGTATTTTCTTATTGATAACCTATCACACAAATGTTAATTAATAAAAAAATAATTTTTAATATTATAATATTAGATACCAATAAAAGTTAATTAATCAAAAACTTTATTAGTATCACAAAAACTTTATTAGTATATCATATTTTCTTATTATCACTCATTGATTAGTCATAATATATATTAAAAGTTTATATTCTAAAACATATAATTAGTGAATTTAAAATTTTTAATTGTAATATGTGGTTATATCTTAGTATTATTAAAACTTAATCTATATTATATTACTAATTTTTCATTGATATAATTTTATTGAATCTAATATTTAAATAAATTATATAAATATTAATAGTTATATTCTATTGAGTTAAGGTATATATATTTTTAATTATAGATTTATAATTCATTTAAATTTTATTTTCATATAATCTTAATATAATTTGATAACTGTTATAACGATATATATGATTTTATAATTTTTGTGTTATCTATATATTATTCAATTAACATTATTTATATATTATAAATAAAAAACTAAAAAATTTCAGTTATTTCGGTCTAATACAATTTGGTAAGGTTTGGTTCAATTCGATCCAATTCTCGGTCCGGATATATGTTAATCTCTAGAACCGTACCAAGATATTTTACTCAGTCCAATTCAGTTCGGAGAAAGTCAAAAAGTCAATAGTTTGGTTTGGTTCAGTTTTAGATATTTTTGGTCTAATTATTTGGTTCAATTCAGAAATTTTAATCTCCGCGCTCAGCCTTAACATATATATATATATATATATATATATATATATATATATATATATATATATATATATATATATATATATATATATATATATATATATATATATATAATCCAAGTAATTTTTTTTCTTTTTAGGGGGCCAATAGAGTGGTTCCGCCCCTGTTAATAAAAGATACAAGCCATTTCATATTCCAGTAAATAATTATTCATATCCACATATGTCTGGAAGGATATATACAGTGATATGCAGGGCAATATGAAAAGTATATTCACAGAATATAGATAAATTAATGCCATTGATACATATATGCATATATACAATGGAAAAGAAAAGCTTCCATAAACTAAAGAAGAAAACTTGCTGAATTCGATCGTGATTTCAATTTTGCAATCAACACTGTACAAGGATTGAAATTCCTGATCGCTTCCATGTGGACTATAAGCAAACTACTAATTAAACTGACTAGTTCCATCCGTTTTACTCTTGGCAATTTAACCAAATTAAATTTTTTGTTCCTTTGATTCAAATCTCTTACGAGAATCCATTTGAGCTTATGAAATTAACGTCCATGCAGATATTTCAAAAAACCAAATTTCTGGACTCAAAAATCAAATTTCATGCAGATAGTTCCATCCGTTTTACTCTTGGCAATTTAACCAAATTAAAATTTTCTAATGGGTATGCAAAAATCGTAAATTTTAGATTTTTTTAGTAGGTTTTTTTTTTTTTTTTTTTAAAAAAAGAGATTTTTTTTAGTAGTTGAGGAAGGGGAATGTTATTTATTTTTAGGGAGGCCTATATATATATATATATATATATATATATATATATATATATATATATATATAATCCAAGTAATTTTTTTTCTTTTTAGGGGGCCAATAGAGTGGTTCCGCCCCTGATAATAAAAGATACAAACCATTTCATATTCCAGTCAATAATTATTCATATCCACATATGTCTGGAAGGACATATACAATGATATGCAGCGCAATATGAAAAGTATATTCACAGCTTATAGATAACTTAATGCCATTGATACATACATGCATATATATAATGATAAAGAAAAGCTTCGATAAAACAAATGAAGAAAACTTGCTGAATTCGATCGTGACTTCAATTTTGCAATCAGATTGAAATTCCTGATCGCTTCCATATGGACTATAAGCAAACTACTATTTAAGTTGACTAGTTCCATCCCTTTTACGTTACTCTTGGCAGTTTAACCAAATTAAATTTTTTGTTCCTTTGATTCAAATCTGTTAAAATATCCCACATTGATTACATATAAAAATGTTAAGTGATTAATATAGAAATGTACACCCCAATCACAAGTTAGTTTTTAAGGTTGGTTCTTACAAATTTATATTAAGAATTTAATATGGTATTAAAGCAGGTTGATCCTGTTTATCTAATTACCTTGCTGGGTTGATCGGTTTACTTGACTACCTTGCCGGTTGATCCGGTTTATCTGATTACCTAATTACCTCCGTTGTTACTTGAGGGAGACTGTTAGAATATCTCACATTGATTACACACAACCTTAACAAGCTAGTTTTTAAGGTTAATTCTCCTAAATCTATATTAAGAATTTAACAAAATCTCTTACGAGAATCCATTTGAGCTTATGAAATTAACTTCCATGCATATATTTCAGAAAACCAAATTTCTGGACTCATTCCACCTGAAATTGGAGCGCTGTTCAATCTCTGGTATTTCGTATTTTTGAATAACTTAGCATACCATCCCGTTTGATTTAACAAATTGATCCAAATTACAGAAGCATTCCCCTTCAAGTTGGAAACCTTTTCATGCAGCCATAATAAAATATCTCGCGCAATTGGAAAGTTAGCAAAGTTAGAATCGTTGGATCTCAGCCACAATAAAATATAAAATCAAATCATCTTTCCCTCTTCATTGTTAGCAATGGTATTCCATATTTTTTCACAAAAATACACTGATTCCATAAGCATGTCTTCTTGAAGATCTGACACGTCTGATATTGTAACCATATTAAAGCAAAAGAGTAAGTTAATGGACTCGGAAAAACTCATTAACACTTCCATCAAGACTGTCCATGTCATTCCATTCATGAGTCCAAGATCAATTAGCTGAATCCTCGTTGCATATGCAACATTATCCACAATGGCTTGGATTCCAGCAAATTCTGCAATCTGAAAGAAGGGAATGTTTATGTAATATGCCAGAACGTTGAATTCGGAGTCATTGCTGAGGATTTCAGATTAGCGCTTCTTCCCCAAGCCTTTTGTTGGAATTCTTCCTATTAGTACATCTATTCTCTCCCGGAGAGCCATTAAGAAATAATGAAAAACTCGTTGAACTGGATTTCCAGTATTGCAAGGAAGGATATAAATGTGATTGAGCAATCTAACAACACTCTCTATTGCCTACTTTGTCAGAGAAGTCAGGAGGAGTTCTGCTAGCTCCACATTTCTTACTTCCTTGTAAGAAAGGCCTAACAAAGAAATGTCATAAGGATTTTTAAGTGTAAATAGTCCTTTAGTACCAAAACTTTGCACTATGTTTCAATTGGTAACAAAAATCTTTAATTTTCTCTTTTTGGTACCAAAATTTCAATTTTTCTTTGAGGAGGAGATGATACCCATTGGGAATCCGGTCAAATTTTGCTGATGTGGATCCCAAAGTGCCACATCATCTTAACACTTAGCATCCACATTATTGGTTAATCACATTAGGTATATAGGCCACACCAGATATAAATAACTTTTTTGGTACAAAAACTTTGCACTATACTTCAAATTGGTCTTAGATCTTTAATTTTTTTTTTCTTTTTGGTACCAAAACTTCAATTTTTCTTTTAGGGAATAATATCTATTGGGAATCCAATCAAATCTTGCTTACGTGGATGTCGAACTGCCACATTTGCTTGACACTCAGCAATCACATCAGGTATGTAAACCCCCACCAAATGTTAAGAAATCCTAAAACACCATATCAAATGATACAACCAAGAAAATGATACAACAATTAGAAATATATCCATTATCATCACATCCATATCTATAATTTTCTAAACAGATCAATGAAAGACTGAACGAGAGTGATTATTTGATATGGTGTTTTGGAGTTTCTTAATATTTGGAACCAAAAAGGCTAATTACCCGATTTTTAAGCTTGAGAGCATCATAAAACTCTTGGGAAGAAGACTAGATAGCTCTTGTTTCCAGCAATTAGCATGATCTCTTCTGTTGACAATTTCTGGCATAACATAAATGGTGTTGTTGTGGAAATTGGGTTAGTTTCCACCAAATGTGAACAACTGTGCAAAAATTATAACAAGAAAAATTCCCAGTTAATTGGAGGAGTCACAACGGTCTCACTTAAAACACAATTAGCTTAGACTCTTATCATCTTTTTGACAAAATTTTTCCTAAAATAATTTAAGTACAATATATCACCAAAATAAAATACCCAACAATAGCTATTAAATAAATAATAAAGAGAACACCAAAATTTAACGAGGTTCGGCTAATTATAATTATGTCCTCGGACACCACCAAAATAATATTTCACTATTTCAAAGAAATATTATAAAATGAAATATTACAAAAGAGAGAAGAGAGAAATAACAATTAAGCCTTAGAAATATGAGAGAGACTTAATGTTTTGGGATGTTTTTCAAAGGAGGAAGGAAACCTTATTTTATAACCCAATTTTCCTTTCCATTTCCCACATCTTACAGATGTGGGATTTGAAAACTTAGCCAAAATGCCAAAAAGTCAACAAATCTCCACTTTGGTGAATTTCCAAATCCCAATGAATTTTTCTCAATCTTCAATAGTGTCTTCTAATGCACTTTGAAGTGCCAAACTTCAAATTCTGATAACATTAATGAAGTCCAAACAGTATTGGAACTTCATACCTGTCACTACCTTGGTTGTCATATCTGCGGGATTTTCAACGGTTGAAATTTTATGAAGTAATATTTGTCCTTCTTCAAGAATCTCCCTCACAAAATGATAACGCACATCAATATGCTTTTGTCCTTGCATGATACACTTAGTTCTTTGTTAAACAAATGGCACTTTGATCGTCACAATGCACTTTGACATGCTTATGACCAACTCCCAAGTCATTCAGCAACCGTTGAGGCCAAATAGCCTCCTTAATAGCTTCTATAGTTGCCATGTACTCTGCCTCAGTTGTAGACAAAGCAACTGTTGATTGTAAGGTAGACCTCCAGTTGACCGGTGCCTTTGCAAGAGTAAACACATAACCGGTAGTAGATCAACGTTTGTCTAAATCACCAGCATAGTCAGAATCATAATATCTAACTATACATTGACCAACTTTCTCATCCTGCTCAAATAGTAAACCAACATCCACAGTATTTTGAATATACCACAGAATCCATTTCACAACTTGCCAATGTCCTTTGCTAGGATCATACATGTACCTTTTCACAACTCCAACTGCTTGTGAAATGTCAGGCCTAGTACACCCCATAGCATACATCAAGCTACCAACAACATTTGCATATGGAACCTTTGACATATATTTTCGTTCTTCATCACTCTTTGGAGATAAAGAAGCACTAAGCTTGAAATGAGGAGCAAGTGGAGTACTAAATGGTTTTGTCTTTTCATCCATCCCAAAACGCTTTAGCACCTTTCTCAAATATTATTTCTGAGTCAAACTGAGTCTCCCCAATTTTCTATCTCTACTTATCTCCATGCCGAGAATCTTTTTGGCCTTACCCAAATCTTTCATCTCAAATTCCTAATTTAGTTGAGCCTTCAACTTCTCAATTTCTCCTTTATTCTTTGAAGCTATCAACATATCATCGACGTAAAGGAGAAGATAGATAAAGGATCCATCTTGTAGCTTACGTAAATATACACAGTGATCATATTTGCTTCTTATACACTTCTGCCTGATCATAAACTTATCAAATTGTTTGTACCACTGCCTTGGAGATTGCTTTAATCTGTACAAAGATTTGTTCAATTTGCACACCATACTCTCTTTTCCAGTAACCTTAAATCCTTCAGGCTGACTTATGTGGATTTCCTCTTCCAAGTCTCCATGTAAAAATGTAGTTTTTACATCTAGTTGAACTAGTTCCAGATCCATTTATGCTACCATGGCCAATAAAATTCTGATGGAGGAATGTTTTACAACTGGAGAAAACACTTCATTATAATCAATTCCCTCCGTCTGTGCATAGCCCTTAGCTACCAATCTTGCCTTGTGGCAAATATCATTCTTGTCAAGAAATCCCTCTTTCTTTGCATAAACCCATTTGCAACCAATTGTCTTCTTTCCCTTAGGCAGACTTGTTAGCTTCCATGTTTGATTTTTCTCAAAAGATTGCATCTCTTCTTCCATAGTCTTCTTCCACTTTTCTACTTCAGAGCTCTGTATAGCTTCTCTGTAAGTGGTTGAAACTTCATCATTTTCAATTTGAGATGCATAAGTCACCATATCTTCAAGACGAGCAGGTTTCTTTATGTTCCTTTGTGGCTTACTAAGTGCAATTGGTATATGTTGCTGTGGAGGTTCTTGTGCTGGAACCTCTACTTCCTTATTTGATTCATCTTCTACCATTTCTTCAAACTCTTTATCTAGTGTAGGAGTATTAGATTCTTCTATTGTTGGGTCAGCTACTCTTCTTCTATACTCCACCTGTTTGGGAGTACACTCCACCTGTTGTGGAGCACCATTTGTCTGCTCATCAGTTACCTTTTTCAACATGGTAGACTCATCAAAGTTAACATCCTTGCTAAAGATTATTGTCTTTGTCTTAGGGCACCATAAGCGATATCCTTTGACACCAGAGGAAAACCCCATAAAAATAGCTTTCTTTGCCTTTGGATCCAACTTTAATTCCTTAATATGGTAGTATGGAGTGGAACCAAACACATGTAAGGAATTATAATCTGTAGCAGGTTTTCCATGCCACACCTCTAAAGGCGTTTTGCCATTAATAGCAGTTGATGGCAATCAATTTATGAGATGACATGCGTATGTAATAGCTTCAGCCTAAAACTGTCTGCCCAACCCAACATTAGACAACATACACCAAACTTTCTCATTTAGAGTTCGATTCATGCGTTCTGCCACCCCATTTGCTGTGGTGTATTTCTGACAGTGAAGTGTCTGATAATTCCTTCATCTTGGCAAACTTTCATAAAAGGATCACTCTTGTATTCTCCGCCATTGTTAGTTTGGAGACATTTGATCTTTTTGCCCGTCTGAGTTTCCACCATCTTCTTCTATAAGAGGAAAACTCCCAACACTTCATCCTTTGTCTTTAATGTATACACCTACACTTTTCTGGAAAATTTATCAACAAAGGTAACATAATAGTGTTTACCTCCCATTGAAGCTATTTTAGAAGGTCCCACACTTTTGAGTGAACATAATCTAGAATTCCCTTTGTATCATGGATTGCAGTGCCAAACTTGACTCTAGTCTGCTTCCCTTTGATGCAATGCTCACAGAAGTCCAATTTACAAGTTTGAACTCCTTTCAATAATCCTTGATTTACCAGAAGTTTCAAGGATTTTTCACTAGCATGCCTTAAGCGCATATCCCATAATTTGGTTGCTTCTAGCTCGTGATCATCACTAGAAATTACTGTTGCTATTCCGATAACTACATTACCATCATAGTAATATATGTTGTTATTCCTCTGAACTCCTTTCATTACTACAAGTACACCTGAGATGATCTTCATTACTCCATTTTTAGTAGACACCTCAAAGCCCTTTTTTTTCCAGGACTCCCACAGAAATGAGGTTTCTAGATAAATTAGGCACATACCTGACATTTGTCAGAATTCTGATTGATCCATCATGATTCCTCAATCGGATTGAACCAATTCCAATTGTCTTATAATGACTATCATTTGCAATATAGACAACTCCACCTTCTATTTCTTCAAAATCAGAAAACCAATCCCGATTGGGACATATATGGTGGCTACAGCCTAAATCTAGGATCCATACATCTGAACTGCTTGATGATGGCATCAATGCTAATGAAAGGTCTGAGTTTGTATCTACGTACTTAGCTACATTTGAATCTACAAACAGCTTTTCCATTTTTATTTTTTAACTTTGGACAATCTTTCTTCCAGTGCCCTTTTTCCCGACAAAAGGCACATTCATCTTTGCCTACTCTGGATTTCGATCTTACTTCTTTTCTGCGAATGGCCTATGACTACCAAAGCTTCTACTGCTCCATTATTGATTACCTTTTTATCTTTTCTTCTCAATTCATAACTATATAATGCAACACAAACGTCACTGAGAGACACCTCAGCCTTCCCATGGAGTAAAGTAGTTTCAAGGAACTTAAACTCCTCAGGAAGAGATCCCAACAACATCAGGGCTAGATCTTCATCTTCAAAAGTCACATCCAAATTCATCAAGTCTGCTACAAGTTAATTGAAATCACTACACCATAAAAGGCCTATAGCAACACAAAATGAAAGTGTTACTTTAAAAGTGTTGCCTTGGGTATGATTGATTTTGGTCTAATACAACATTATGTGTAAATTGTTGCATTAGACATTATAAAAAGTGGACAATAAAAAATTAATGCAATACTTCATTAGAAGTGTTGCATTAGACCAGATCTAATGCAACACTTTGATAGAAATGTTGCATCATTCTAGTTAATGCAATACTTATAAAGTGTTGCACTCTAGTAAAGTAGAAAGAAAAAAAAGGAAGTGCAATATTTTTAAGGTGTTGCATTGTTGAAAATAATTAAAAAAAAAGTAACGTAACACTTGTAAAGTATAAACAACACTTTAAAGTGTTGTATAATTAAAAATAAAATAAAAAAATATTTTTAATGAATTTATTTACCTCTTTTCTTTGTAAAATTTTTAATTTTTATATGAGTTTTTAAAATTTAAAAATAGATAAATTAATACTTTAATATTTTATACTAAACTTACCATTAAATATATATATAAAAAAGGAAAAAGAGATAGTGCCAAAATTTTTTCATAAAAATAATAATAAGGAGAATTAAATATTTCTATTCTTTAAAAAAATATTATTATTTGAGTTTTTTATCTACTTATAAAAATGTGTATATACATATATATAAAAGTTAAAAAGTAAAAAAAAAATAAATAAATGGTTCCCATCCTCTTTCTCCCTCACCCTTTCTCGACCTTCAAAGGTCTATCTCACACTCACCATGGACACAATTCTCTCCCCCTCATACAACACCGCTGATTCACAACTTACCAGCTCTCTCTCTCTCGATCCTTATGCTTCACTCTGCCGTCGATGCCATCACTCACAAATGAAAAGATCCATTCCTCTCACTCGACCCTAACACGGATCCATCACCAGTTCTTATACCCTTCATCACCACCAGCTCTCTCTCTCCGCCATCATCGATCTTATCTCTATTATTCGTCGTTTCCATGTTCGCCGACAGTCTCACTTATTCCCAGTCGCAAGAAGGTAGATCCGTTTATTTACATCTTCAATTTTTATAATTTCTCTTAGGGTTTCTTAAATTTGTTAGAACTTCTCAATTTCAGTATTCTAGATCTTAAATTCATGGACTAACATGTTGATATCATTTTGCCACTTTATATCATAATTGAAGAATTGATGATAATGGAGATTGTACTTGGAGCTTTCAAATTCTCATATTACCTAGTGAGGAATGTGTTAAAATTTTAATTATTGTTGATCTGTACCATTGAGGAATTTGGGGTCTCTTACTATCAAGTGGTGTAATGGCATAACAAATATTGAAAAGAAGCATCTTTTAGGTAATATGCCTCACACTCTCTCCTCCCCGCACCTCCCCGCACACCAAAAAAACAAAAAAAAGCACCAGATATTTTATTTGTTAGTTTAACTAGTTTGGTATAATCTTGGCTGGTTGATTTACTTCATTTTGTCTTGCATTGAGAATGCTTCTTATTTACAGCATGAAATTACTCATCTCTTATTACCACCTTAGAATGTGTCTTCAAGAGGGTTTGGACTTTACCCATATGGCATGTGAGTAACAGGGATAGGAATGTGTAAAAAATTTAGCTAGTTTTATTAAGATAAGTTCATGTGAAAACTGTGAATATGTTAATTTCAACTTTGATCTATAAATTTTCCAGCCTTGCCTGTTGTGCAAATTGCTCATTTAATTTTGTTTCAGGGTTGACAAACTTGAAAGGATCACCAATTTCTTGTAATAAGGTTACAATTGTGATTTGGATTTGCAGGACCTAATTTGATTGGGCTTTTCGGAAGGCAATCATGGACAACTGTTGGATATTCCTATTTTGCAGCTAACAAGAACATGGTTGTGATTTGGAGTGAGAACACATTGTATGACTATTTGCTTAGCCCAAAAAGGTACAGTTGCGTAGCTCTTTTCTTCTATTTTTAATTCTAAGCATATAATTAATGACTTGTATTGATATTTATTTAGATTTTCAATGTAAGGGATATACAGATCTATGCCCATATGTTTGTGTTTTTTAATAGCATATTAGATTTTATACTTGCAATTAGATTAAAAAAGAAATTCTTTCAGTTATGTGCTAATGATTATGATTATGAAGGTGATTTAAGATGTGAGCTAAATGTTGTTATGAGTTGTTTCCATATGAAAATTATAGGCCATTTGTGAATTTGAGTGAGTGATGCCAGTTGAAACCTTATTGACTGTCATTTCATTATTTACTATAATCATCTGTTCATTACTATGATTTATTTGGTTTTCTTTATTGGCTTGCAGTTGGAATTTTGTTGATATGCATTTTTGGTTAGGCATTTAAGAAGTAAACATGATTATAGAGAAGCTCTGGCCATGAGTTCTTACCTGAAAATTTTCATATGAATTCCATACAATGATCAATAAATATATATAGATCAAAATTCCATTCTTAAAATTATACTACAAATTTTTTTCCTAACAATGACTCTTCAATTCAATGGTATCATAGTAATTTAAAAATATGAGGCTACAAATTCCAGCTCTCAAATCAAATCAATAATTAAAAAGAGATTTTTCTCATTTATTAATATAGATATAGTTTGAGTTTCACTTAATTGAAAAAGTGAGATTAATAATACATGTAATAACTCTTCCTATATCTCTTTTAAAAGTACATAATTTAGTTACTTTTATAGTAGTTATATTCATGTATATCTAATCAATTTTATATTAATAATTGAATAACGAAAATTCATGTATACAACTATTAGAAACTTTAAAATTTTCAATTTGCTCTTGTTGACCACGTGCCTATAGAATATTGTCTTATTCGTTGGTAATCAAATCTAATATGTTTTTGTTGTATTTTACATAATAAAATATGTTATTTCTTACATTGCAGGATGGAAGATAAAGAGCTTTTTATGAGATTCCACTGTCAAGGAGAGTTTCTAAATACTCAATATTCAAGTGGAACTACAACTGACATTGAAGGATGTGTGGATGTAGTATTAGGATTTTGTTATTCTCTAGCTATGTCTTTGAATGATTATGATATATATTTTGAATATTATGAGACCTTGAATATTATGATACTTCTGAATGATTATGATGGTATTTATATTATATTTTGATCCAATTTAATTTAATGATTATGCTTTTTGATTCATTAAACAAGTGCTGTAATTAGACTAAACAAGTAATGCATTTTTAAATAGAAAAGGTGTTTCATTTGGATTAAAAGGTGTTACTAAATGTTACATTAGATAATTGGAAAAAAAATATTGCATTTGAACAAAAGATTATTGCTAAATATTTGTGTTAAAAAGTGTTACATTTGCTCTTGAAAAGTGTTGCTTTATTTTTTTTGGCCAAAACTGTTGCACTAGCTCAAAAGATTGTAACACTTTTTTTAATATTACATTAGATCAAGGAAACTGTTACCATAGATAAAATAGCAACAGCCGTAAATGCAACACCTGAAAAGTGTTGCTATAGGTCTAATGCAATATTTTTAGGGCCTAATGTAATATTTTTTTGGTGTTGCTGTAGGCTATTTATAGTGTAGTGAATTGGTGATGTGATTATTCATCATGGTACCAGGAACATATGTGAATCTAAGCAATCTCTTCTTCATATGGAGTTTATTTTGAGTGCTCTTTTTCAAGAATTTTTCCTCAAGTGCCTTCCATAATTTATTTGCAGAAATTTCTTTATAGAAGGCATACTTTTGCTCTCTGGATAGACACGATCGAATAGTACCACATGCCAAACGATTAATTGTTTTCCATTCCTTCTCATCAATACCATCTACTTTCGTCCATTTCTACTTTAAAATTTACTTAATAGCTTTCAATATGCGGAATACCCAAGATCTAAGGAAACTTTTTTGATGTGGAAGATCATATTAAACTGCAACCACAGAGCATACTCAGTAGCCTCAGCTCTGATACCAATTGTTGTTTGGGTTAGTTTCCACCAAATGTGAACAACTGTGCAAAAATTATAACAAAAAAAAATTCTCAGTTAATTGGAGGAGTCACAATGGTCTCACTTAAAACCCAATTAGCTTAGATTCTTATCGTCCTTTTGACAGAATTTTTCCTAAAATAATTTAAGCATAATATATCACTAAAATAAAATACCCAACAATAGCTGATTCGGTCAATTATGCCTACATCCTCGGATACCACCAAAATAATATTTCACTATTTCAAAGATATATTACAAAATGAAATATTACAAAAGAGAAAAGAGAGAAATAACAACCAAGCCTTAGAAATATGAGACTTAATGTTTTGGGGTGTTTTACAAAGGTGGAAGGAAGCCTTATTTTATAACTCAATTTTCCTTTCCATTTCCCACATCTTACCGATGTGGGATTTGGAAACTTAAGCCAAAATGCCAAAAAGTTAACAGGTGTATCATAGTTCCACTCAATTATTCTTTTGCCATTCAATCATTTAAACCTTTCATAATAATGATGTAGCAGCTAGAATGAGCCTGAAGGAAATGGATCTGGCTTGTCTTTATTGGGTTGAACTTCTTGATGAATTCCATTTTGGATCCCACCGAGCTTTACGATTGCCTTGAAGCCTGTTTGAAGTGGCACGAGACATGAAACCATTGGTCATCCAAGTTTGCATAATTCTAGAATGATTGTTGCTTCTGTTCTTGCTGTTCATACTTGGAGAAAATGGAATCTGGTCCCAGGCTACCTTGATAGATTCCATTTTTAAAGCAAAGTGAATTAACGTCTTTAGGATAAAGACTGGTAGACTAGTCCGATTATCCAGCTCCAGAAAAAGGACTTTCTGTGCTAGTTTTCCCTGAATTCACACTCTCTGAACTTACATTTGCCTAACTGAAGTTGTCTTGAAGTCCACGCTAATTGCACTTCTCAAAAGAGAACGTTACATTTGCCATCATAAATTGAAAACCAGCTTAAAGCCTAGACTTCTAAGAAGTAACTCCACTCTCTAATTTTGTAACTTAACTCCAAATATTGTTGGACAAATTTCTAGTTATCTATTTAGAATTCATTCTTAGTGATGATCACTTCCTATAGGACTATCAATGAAGATTTGGTCAGGTAGCCAGCTTACTGTTGATAAGAAGATTTTATCAAGGCTGCCTACATTGAAAATTTCAACTCTATTTGGATAAAATCTTATATGGCAAAGTGCTATTCCCAACATATAAAATTTAAACAATAAATAACTACACCTCGCAAGACCTTATAGACAACGTTAGTACTAGTAAACTATAGCCTATTGATTTATGGTATTTGACTCCTTTTTTTCTTAAAACTTTGTCCAATCTTGTTTGGTTTGAGGCTCATTGAACCTTCATTGCTCTAATCGTTGGGTCTCGCGACCATTTCCAATCACCTTTCTCCAATCACATAGCCTGCAACTGCCACCGAAGAACATCACTTTTCTACTTTCAAATTGAAAAGGCTTCGTTTCAAAATTATTTTTTTTGCTTTTTTTAAACTTTCTGTTATATCTGCTGGCATTAATTAATATTAAAATATTATCACGTCATAACTGATCACCGGAATTTTAGCCGGAATTATGATTAGTGATAAAATTGCTAAAATTAGAAAGAATGTGATCTGAATTATCAAAATTAATAGTTCGTGTTGCAATTATAAATTTGGTGGAAGTTCATAAATTTTTTTTTATAATTAACAATACTAATACAGCAAAAATATTAATAAAAATTTTTCATGTTAGCTCCAACAGCCAAAAATTTGGTATGACATTTGACCAGTGCAAAATTTACTAAAAATTTGAAAGAATGGGATCTGAATTACTAAGATTTAAAATTTGCGTTGCAATTACAAATTTAGTAAAAATTCATGATTTTTTTTTTTGCCATGGATTGGATCGGATTTTGCCATCTTTACATGAGGAGTCAGAAATAGCATTCTTATTGTCCTACAAGCTTTTATTTTAATCATGGGTTAGTTGGCTGATCTTGTCTTTTCTCATATTTTGGCCAACTATTTTGATATTTAGCTAACATCATGACTTTAGGTCTATCTTGTCTACTACTACCATGGTTTGAATCCATAGTAGTAGTAGTTTAAAATCTAGCTATAAAGTTTTGAAAATTGAACAAGGTGTCAGAAATAGCATTTTTATGCCCCTACAAGCTCTTGTTTTAATCTTGGGTTAGTGGGCTGATCTTTTTTTTTTTTTTTCTCAGATGGAGTTTTGGACAATTATTTTGGTACTTAACTAACCATGGCTTCAGGTGTTCTTACACTATGTATTGTATTTTTCACACCTTAACAAAAATTCTGTTTTATAAATAAAAAAAAAAGGAAGTTTTAAAAATTGTTGTCAAATAGGTTTGGATAGAACTCATTCCCAAAAGTTAGCTCAAAGGAAGAAGCTGTCCAATCCATATTATATATACTATAACAAATCACTAAGTTAACAATTGAATACTGAGTATTGTCAAGAAGCACATGTAGAATTTAGAATTTGGCAACAGGCAATCCACATGGCAGACACAAGCATAAGTGTATAATAAGGATTTGGTTGAGCTCTGATACTATGATAAATGAGTTTGGGTAGAACTCATTCCTAAAAGCTAGCTCAAAGGAAGATGATGTTTAATTCACATTATATACACTATACAAACCACTAAGTTAATAATGTGGGATAATTCTAACAATTATAATTCAATATATTTGAAAAGACATAGAAAGTACTATAAAATTATGTTCACATTCTACTTTAAAGAAAACAATTAGACATGATTTAATATCAAATAATAAGGGTAGAAAATCTCTCAAATATGACTAGAGAGCATGGGTTAATTTCCTTGGTCGTCCTTAAACTTTTAACTAACGCCCATGATCATCCTTTAACTAAAAATTCTCCCTTAAAAATCCCCAAACTTAGCAAACGTTAAACTTAATGTCTATCTAACTGATTTCCATTCAAAACCCAAATGGATGTATGATGTGGCAACATAAAATAGCCACCTAAGCATTTCAGCCAATTATAAAAAGCCAACTCAACCTCCCCTCCCTCTGCTCTTTATTTCATGGGCGTGGGGTGTTTCTTCTCCAACAAATCTTTTTTTTTTCTTTTCTCTATATTAAACTTAAAGTATAGAGGTTAGGTTAGATAGATGCAAACTAAAAAACTATCTGAAGCTCAATATTTTGGAGAACTCAGAAGAAATCTTACCTGGGTTCTTTAAAGCATAAATCGATTGGAATAGAAGAATGGCAAGATCAGACGTTAATATCATTGCGGCTTACATTAATGCATTTGGATCTCCAAGATGCAAATGTGGTGACCCTGCTCCTTTGTGAACATCATGGACTGAGGCAAACCCAGGAAGGAGGTTTTTTGGGTGTCCAAATTATGGGGAAAGTGAAATTTACTATTTAATTAGTTTAATTAGGTTTGGTATGAATATATGTTTGCATTCGTTCCTGAATGTTGTTTAATAAGGGATTTGAAATTTGATTTTTTTTTTTTTTTACTTTGTAGACATTCAAAGGAAGATGTGATTATTTTGATTGGGTTGACCCAGATTATCCAGAAAGAGACAAGATTGTGATCAATGGCTTGTTAAGGAAGATTGAGATATTGGAGAAAGAGATTAGAATGCATGAGAAGATTGAGAGGAATTTTAAGGTTGGGAAGCTATTTGTTTGGGGGGTTGGAATTGTTGCTGTTGGGTTGCCACTTGTGTCTGCTTGGGTTGGTATAAGGAAAGAGTGAAATAAGTCACTCTGTTTTGGATGTATTTGATGCTGTAATTTGGTTGATTGTGTATGTTTAGTTAGTTTTATATTATGAACTAATTGGTAGCTGACCTAGAGCACTGTATGGTGCCATTTTGTACTAGTTTAAACTAAAATTAATGAATATGATCTTATGGTTTTTGTGCTAATGTTTGATTGCATTGAACCTATGCTATTTTTATGGGTTGTAATTCTGTGTGATGGCTTACTATAGCCTTGTTTTTGTGTTGTGCTCAATTATTTCATAAAACTGAAATAAATAATGAACGAATTGAAAGGCTAAAATTTGAGAAATAATATATCCATTGTAATATAAGTGATAAGTAAAATCCATACAATTAGCTGATTACTATTTGAAACCAATGACCATTGTTCAAACATGGTTTCACAAGTAATCACAAAAAATGTTTGAAAATGTGAGATCTAAGACCTAAAAACACTTGCATATTCTAATCCTATATATACTTGCATATATATGCCGTTAAAGGCAAAAAATTATCCAAATGAATTATACATGTTCAAAAAGACAGCATCTATATATCCCTATATGTCAATTTTGCAAGGTTTTGTTGAATTTCTTTGACTTTGGAGATCTTATGAATGTAATGCCATATCTGCCATCTGCATCACTATTGGGGTGGGAGTTGCTTTAACTTTGTTGAGAGACACCACTTCCTTCATTTAACAATGCAGTTGTTTGCAAAGGTTGAGAGACATTGTTTGTATTGATATTGGTGTCCAATTGTGTATTGGGACAACTTATGCCCACTTCAGTCTAAAAAAGATATTAATTTTATCAATATTAATGGAATAAACAAATATAATCAATGCACATCACATCCTTACCAAAGTATCATTAAAACTCACAAGTTGCTATGGCATTGAACATGGTGCAGCTCCAACTACTTTCTTTTATGGTCCCCTAGGCTGCAATTATTGGTAACAGCATATTAAATTCATATTATATAATTAATAAAGTTATGGACACAACACATAATATAACAATGGATGTATTTTATACTCACCTTGCCTCCATCAATCCTATGAGATCTTGCATTATGCCCTAGTTTCTTGTAAATTTTGCAAGTCATACTAACTCTGCCCTTTTTGCTTAGCTTTCCAATAGTTTGTTCTTCTTGAACCTATTTCCTTTTCTCGTTTCTAGCTTCTGCTTTTTTCTCTATCTCCTCTACTTCTAATTTCCTTTTGGTAAGTTTTCTGCCATTTCTCTTTTGAACTACAGGAGGTGGTGTGATTATATTTCTTCCATTAGATCTTGGCCACATACTTGAACCATTAATAGGTTCAATTGTGTGACTATAAACTCCCAGTGTAGTGTTCACATGATACAACTCACTAACATACTGTTCAGGCCTTTGATTATGCCCAAAGATGCAAGGAATTGCATGTTGGCAAGGAATTCCAATTGGTTCCCATCTTCGACAGCTACAAGTATGATTTTGGAGGTCAATTATAAATTGATTTCCCATGCTATGGACTTGAACCCTTGGAGATCCAACAAAGGTGGGCAAAAAATCTCCACTCAACTCTTTATTCTTGTCTAGCTTCTTTTGTATTTTTAGGCATATTAGGATACTCTTTTCATGTGACTTGATGAACTCTTGCTGCTTTTTAGCTACCCTTCTCATCACTTAGTTTCGAATCATCTCTAGCATTGTTATGATAGGTCTGGTCCTAGCATCCAGAATGTATCTGTTGAAGCACTCGCACATGTTATTCAACAATAATCACATTTCACATCTATTTTAAAGCATGCTCTACTCTAATTCTTGTATGGTCTTGCTCTTAGCCATTCCCTACACTCCTCAGACTTCTTCTCAACCTCTTCCAAACATCTCTCTAATAATGATGTGTGACTTGCCCTTGTATAATCCCATAACAAATCTTTATATGCCTTGCCTTTAAACTGCCCCCTCATGTTTGTCCATTGGTGTCTAACACACATCCTATGTTCAGCATGGGGAAACATTGTTTTAATCACCTTAACTAATCCCTGCAAACATTAACACAGCTTAAGTAGTCATCTAAGAATGCAAATGAGCAATTATCAAATAGTTGAAGTAGTTTTTAAGCTTTAAGGGACTACTTTCTGTCTATCTGACATTAAAGTGCATTGATGGGAATTATGTAGTTGAAAGTCTTCCTTTAGATTGTTCATAAACCAAGACCAATTCTCTTTGTTTTCAGCTCTCACAACAACCCATGCTAGAGGGTATATGCAATTGTTAGGATCAATTCCAACTGCACTAAGCAATTGGCATCCAAACCTACCTTTCAACCAGCAACCATCTAGGGAAATTATATTCTTGCAACCTACCATCCACCCTTCTCTTAGAGCAGCTAGACATATATATATGCCTTGGAATTCCCCTTTATCTTCTTTGAAATGCACACTTGATCCAGGATTAGACCTAAGCAACTCTAGCCTATAGTCATGCAACTTACTATACTGCTTATCATCATCACCATTAATCTGTTTGAATGCTAAATCCCTTGCTCTCCATGCCTTCATCCTAGATAAAGTAAACCTTAGGTCTTTACTCACTCTTGCAATAAATGAAGAGATTAACCAATTTGGATTATCTCTAAACTCATCCAAATATTTGCCAACTAGCCATTTTGAAGTAAGATGAAAGTTTGAAAATACTTTACCATAAGTATGTGCAAGGTTGACTATCCTAATTTGAAAATTTTCTTTCTTAAATTCCTTCCTATCCTCACAAGCTGCATATATTCTCCATTTACAATCTTTATCCTTACAATTTGCTTGAAGCCTCTCCTTGTCATTCTTACAAAACCATACTTGATATCTATGTTTGATTCCATAAGTCCTAATAGCCATTTTTGAAGCTACAGGACTACATATATACAAGAGAGCTAAACTACCTAACTAATAGGAAGATGGCATTTGTATAGTTACAAGCTCACATGCTTTACACATGAGACAATTTGTTGTAATGAATTAATAATAAATACAGCTCAGAAAACTAACCCAACGGCTAGTTCTATTTACACAAAAGCTTCAATGGGGAAATCTTCATTAGATAGAAAACATAAATTACAACTGCTGCTTTACAAATAGTTGGCCCTTAAGCCAATCTAAAAGAAAAGGATCATCAAGAACAACTAATGATTGATAAAGGACTTTCTTGGCTACCATGTGAGCCACCTAATTAGAAGATCTTCTAGTGTAATTAAAGTTGCAGATGACAAAGGAATTAGACAATTTAAAGATGTCTCTTGCAAATACATCACACTCCTAAGACAGGCTACATCTACATTTCGAGGTCTGAATGAAACTCAATGAGTCACTTTTAATAATAGAAAATTGCACACCCTTTTGAACCCCCAATAATATGGCTTCTCTTATGGCAATTCCTTCCAAGATCAAAGGATTAGAAAAACCAGGAAAGGTTTTACATAAAACATGTTGAATCTGGCCACAACCATTTCTAATAACAATTCCTACTGCTCTAAGTGTACGATTTTTATCTGCAGCTGCATCACAGTTTATCTTCACAAAACCAGTAGGGGGAGGGCTCCATCTAGGTTAACCTGGAACAATTTTACAATCATCAACCTTCATTTGTTGGTTAGTGATCATCTTGCTCGGTACTCATCTCTATGATTCAAAGCTTTTTGGATCGCATCCAAATTTGGAACTGATGTGAGACTTCTTGTTTGAATCCATAGTAATAGTTTAAAAGTCTAGCTATAAGGTTTCGAAAAATTGCATAAGGTGCCAAAAATACCATTCTTATGCCCTTACAAGATCTTGTTTTAATCATAGGTCTTAACTAGAGCTGAACACGAATATTAAAAGTTATGAACTGAACTGAATAATCAAACTGAAAATATCTAGAACTAGATTAAAACATTGACTTTTTGACTTTTTTCGAACTGAATTGGACCAACTAAAATATTTTGGTATGGTTCTGGATATTATTGTATATCCAGACCGAGAACTGAACCAAATATATTGAATGGAATTGAACCGAGACAACTGAATTTTTTTAGATTTTTATTTATAATATATAAGTAATGCTAATTAAATAATATATAGATAACACAAAAAAAAAAAAAAAAGATTTCACATGACATTATATCAATTATCAAATTATATCAAGATTAGATGACAAGAAAAAAAGTGAATTATAAATGCATATAACTCAATTGAATATAACTATTTATATTTATAAAATTTAATTAAAAATTATGTTTATTGGATTTGTATGATCAAAAATCAATTTTTTTTTTTTTACAATTTAATCATTTAATTTTAATTTTTATCATAATCAACGTCATTCTGCCACCATATAATATGAACATTGATGAGGAAACTCATATTGAAATTTTTAAAGTTAAATCAACTCATTTGAAAGTCACATATTAATTTTTTGAGAATTTTGCTCTCCTAATCCCGCTAAACCTATAAATTTATATATAGTACAAATTTTATAAATTAGTAATTGATAAATTAATAATCATTGATAAATAATAATTTTTTCAATTTCAATTTGAATTAAAAAGTTAAATTAATAATTTAGATAAAATAATAAGATATTAATTATTTTGAAAATGTTGCATAATTTATCGATGACATTCATATCATAAATTAATAATTTGCTAAAATTACATATCATATTTTCTTTAAATATAAATCTATTGTTATTTTCTTAAATATTAGTTATATTAAATATAATAATACAATTAAATTAGATTTTTAAATTAAGTAGATATGAATTACTTTGTATTTCTTAAACTTTTAGCATCATTTTATTAATAAAATAATTTATATTTTTAATAAAATAAAAATAAATTTTTAGTTGATTACACGTGTAATATTTTGAATTAAAAGTACACTTGATAAATTTATAAATTATTAATTTATCAATTAATTAATTTGTAAGCTTGATTTAAAGTTGGAAAGGGTTTCGTGGGTATTATCTGTGATCTTAGGGCTGGGAAAGAATCATTAAGTCCATTTAGGAATTTAAAGACCTAGTTCTTTTGTTGTAGATCGTCATAAATCATAAAACAATTTTGATCACATCTTCTAGAGAAACAATGAGGTAATGGGCTAAAACTTCTTAATTCTTCCCAAATACCATTTAATTAAGTGAAATAAGCATCAACTAATTTTGTATCTTGACTAAGAGAACAAAGCAGATGATGGAGATGACAGATTCGTGAACCTCTGATTGAGCTTCTCCCAAATTTGCCTAGCTTCTTCCATGTAGAACACTGTAACAATAAGAGATGAGATCGAGCGTAATAACCAAGCAACCATCAAGTTGTTGAAGCGAATCCATAGCCAGTAGAGAGGATTGCTTGAAGCTGGTTTAGGAATATTTCCATCAAGAAAATCTTGTTTATTTCAAATTGAAACCACAAGTAAGAAGGATCTCTTATACTCTGAATGAATAGAAATGATGATTGATTGAATAGAAAAATGAAAGATTTTGATTATGGAGTACGAAGCTAGACTATATATACACTAGAGAGCTAAACTACCTAACCAATAGGAAGATGACATATGTACAGCTATAAGCACACATGCTTTACACATGACTACATGAGACAATCTGTTGTAACTATATAATTAACAATGAATATAGCTCAGCAAACTAACCCAACAGCTAGTTCTATTTACATCGAAGCTTCGATGGAGGAAATGCTCAATTTAGGGCCTATATTATTGCCAAAATACAACTTAGGGTTCATATTTAATTTTGCTCCAATTAGCTCTCTGAATTTTTAATTTTAATCAATTTAAGACTTAATGATGCTCTTGCAGTCACATGATATTAACATCAGTTAAATGAGCCCATAAAATCACAGGCTCCTATAGTATTTTTTAAATAATAAAAAATATTAAAATTTAAATAAATTATATTTTTAGATAATTACAAAATTTAAATTAAAAACTAGAAAGAAAAAAAAAACACCACAAATTATATCATGAACTCGTGTCCATGTTGCAACATGGATCATGTCCATAATACACGTGCAGGAGATTAGTTAGAAATAAATGCGCGAGATTTTTTCTAATTATGTTAACGTGTTTTGCTCATTCTTTTTGTTTTTTCATTTTTTTATTATTTAATTTTTTAATATATCTAACATTCTAAAAATTATAAATGGACCACAAAATTTTTTAAATTAAGTGCTAACTATTTTTTTTTATTTATTTCAATACTTTGAATATAAATGGGCCACAAAATTTTTTAAATTAAGTGCTAATTATTTTTTTATTTGTTTCAATACTTGGAATTAAAAATATAATAATTATTATTGTTCCTCCCATTTAATAATTATTACAATTTTTATCATTAATATTATAATTGAAAATATATTTTATTATTAACTGACAATTCAAAAGTAATGTACATGTAATTCACTAATAATTTATATGCAGTTTAATACTATTGTACAGCAGTTTAATACTAATGTACATGTAATACAGAACTAACATTGATATTGAACATTATGTACATTTATTTTAATTTATATGCATTAGTGTTGAAAAATAAAACTAATGTACATGCAATTAAAAATTATTGTATCTAAATTCTAACTAACAATCTAACATTGTACTTAGAATTTATGACTAATGTATATGCAGTTCAATACTAATATATATATATAGTTCAATGCCAATGTACATGTAATACATAATCAACATTGATATTGAACATTATGTACATTTGTTTTTGAATCTATATGCATTATTGTTGAAAAAGAGAACTAATATACCTGTAATTAAAAACTACTATATATGAATTCTAACCAACATTGTACCTAGAGTTCATGACTAATGTATGTGCAGGTTAATACTAATATACATACAATTCAATACTAATATATATGCATTTAAGTAATAATATATCTGTACTTGGAGAGTCATGTACATGCAACTAAATTATAATGTATCTCTAGTATAAGACTAATGTGCATAGACTAATTGTTATCTGAATTTTTTTATCATTAATATTATAATTGAAGATATATTTATCATTAGTTGACAATTCAAAAGTAATTTACATATAATTCAACATCAATCTAGTTACAATTTGAGCAACAATGTACCTGTTACTTTAAAAAATATATATAATAACTCAATTTATATATTTAATTATAAATTATAATTTTTATATTTATTAGAATTATAATAAGTATTAGATGGTAGAAACAAAAATAATTCAATTTCAAGTGTTGAAATAAATAAAAAATAAAAAAATAATTAGCATTTTAAATTAAGAAAAAAAGAAAAAAATAGTGAATAACAAAAAAAAAAGCAAAAAAAAAAGGGAATGGAATATTGAAAAAATCCTGTGTTTCTATAATATTGAAAAAATCCTATGTTTCTATCTCTTTTGACAAATATTTCGCACGTATATTGTGGATTCGGTCCATAATATAACAATTGAAAAAACACAAATCTGGTTTTCATAAGATGAAACCTAGATCTAGCTTCACAAAACCAAGAAATCACAAAAATTCTTCAAAAGCAAAAAATAAAATAATAAAAAGGAAACAATAAAAGGAAACCTAAAATTTGCACAAGAATAACAAATATTCCTGTAAATATATAGTAAAGCTAAATAAAGCAAGAACAAATCAAACCCTAACGGATCAATTCCACACCTAAATCTGAACAAAGATTATCATATCTATAATAAAGAGAATGAAAACAAAGCAGAATACGTGGAAATACATCGATCCCTGCAGTGCACAAATAGGTGGAAAGCAGTAAACTCTAATATATCAAACTGTAATTTCACATATACAATATGTTTCATACTCACATTGCATTAGTGTCAGATCAATTATCTTTGAGATAATGAAAAAAAAAATGCAGCACCATTAATTTGATGACAATAGCCCATTTAATAGATTCTTGGAGGGGCACAATAGTCAAACAAAAAAGAAGAGGTAATTTAGAAGAAGTGGAAAAAAAAATTTTGTAGTGTGCTGTGCGAATTGGCACCTACAAAGCTATTAATTTTAGCTAAATCAACAACTTCATGTATGGGCTTTTGGAAAACAATAATGTAATTCACCTTCCTAGATTTGCGATGAATGGAAGTTTAAAGATGGAGCGGTTAGAAGAAGAAGATGATGAAAGAGACAAAATAGAAGAGAAGCAAAATCTATGTATTTGGAAATTAGCCAAAGAAAAAATGAAGAGGAGAAAGAGTTTGAAAGATTATTTTGAAGAATCAAAGGAAATTATCATATCAGACAGTGGTACAATATGATGGTTCTTCATTACAGTGTGGATCTTGTTCAAGTATTGATTGGAATTTGGTTTTGTTAATAGATGGGTCAAAAATAGGTTATCACTAATTAGCATTAATAAGATTTTTTTTTTAGTAGGTTATCAATAATTTGATTTTCCTTTTCTTTTTTTAATTTTTTAATTTAAATTTTTTAATTATTTAAAAATATAATTTATCCAAATTTAAATTTTTTATTATTTAAAAAATATTGTTGGTGTTATAAAATAAAGAATAATTATAGAGAATATAGAGAATAGAAGAGGGAATGGATTTTTATGTTTCAACTTCATTAAAAGGTTACAAAGATAGGAATAAAAATAGAGTTTTATTTACATAAGAATATCCATCTATAAAGATAGAATAGACATCCAATCTTATCACACCATTTAAATATTATTACAACACTCCCCCTTAGATATCTATTACAAAGAATATGCTTCATTAAAACCTTACTAAGAAAAAATCCTATGAGAAAAATCTTAATGAAGGAAAAAGAGTACATTATTCTTGTATAACTTGCGCGATAATACTGCCTCATTAAAAACCTTGCCTGGAAAACCCAATGGGACAAAATATAGACCAAGAGAAAAAGAGTACAGTGCATAAAAATCTCTCCCTCATAAAGACATGATTTCTAACAAAGCTCTTGTAACTGACGCATGCCAATTTTGTTCACCAACTTCTCAAATGTTATTATAGAGAGTGCTTTTATAAATAAATATGTCAAATTGTCAAATTGTAAACTTAATGATATTTAAGTAATATCCATATATAATAATTTATTTATAGTACTCCCTTAGGATATTACTTGCGCCATGAATATGCCTCGTTAAAAACCTTGCTAGAAAAACCAGTGAGAAAAAATATAGTAAAGAAAAAGAGTATATTTCATGTGCTATTTTGTCATTACACGAATTGCCTCATTAAAACCCTTCTCTAAGAAAACTCTGTGGGATAAAAACTTAACTAAGGAAAAAGAGTATAATCATATACTAATTAACTATCCTGATGAGGACATATTTTAATACGGCGTATACTAATCGATGAAACAATGCCGTTCACATACCACATTAGGTAAATACTTAGTACATAAATCTGTTAGATTATCACTGGAGCGAATTTGGTAAATATCTCTTATGGAGCTCATATATATACAAAAAATTGGGTGAAGTTTATATGTTTACTTCGGTCACCCTTAATATACCCACCTTAATTTATGCAATGCATATTGCATTGTTCTCAAAATGTAATGGAAGTATCTTTAGTAAGGTACCTTATGACCATAAAAACTTTTATAAAATTATAGTACCACCATAAATAAATATATAGTCAGTCTAAGATCTACCATTATGAAGATCAAACAAATGACCAACATCTGCGTATAGACCAATTTCAAATTTGAATCAAAATATGATCATAATATTAATAGTATATTGAAGATAACTTTTTACACCACTCTAATATCTTTTAGTAGGTACAGAGCTATACTTAGCTAAGAATTCTTTTACAAATGCAATATCAAGCTTGATGCAATTTGCAAGATACATAAGTGCCCCTATAGCACTTAACTTCAGCACTAAATTAATAGCTCTTTGTTATCTTTTTTAAGTCCAAAACAGTCTCTTTTCACTTCCAGTGAGCGGACCACCTTGGTGTACTTAAGGAAAAAGATTTATCTATGCAAAATTGCTTAAATACCTTTTCCACATAAGTAGACTAGTGTATTAGATCTCTTTGATAATTAGTCTGCAGGCCTATAAAAAATTTCATTTCCTTTAGATTGTTCACCTTGAACTCACTCTTTAAATAGAATCATTCTTCTTTGAGTTCATTAGGAGTCATAATGATATTTAAATTAATATATACTGCAATAATAACATTTACCATTCTATGGTCTTTTATGAATACAAATGGACATAGTGTATTATTCACATATAGTGTATTATTCACATATTTTCCTTTCAATAAGAATTTACTCAAATAATTACACCACATGTCCATATTGCTTTAATCCATACAAGAATTTTTTCAATTTGATAAAATATATTCATATGTTTAATATGCATTCATTGATGATATCTTTAGTCCTTTTGAGACTCTTATATAAATATCACTTTTATAAGGCGTATGTCAAGCCTTTTTTTTAAACTGCCATACTAATTAAGTATCGGAACATAATCATTTGCATAATAAAAGAATTATTTTTCTCATAATTATTGATAGAACGAGTCTAGCTCTACTTTAATTGCCTCTTTCCATGATAATCAATTACATTTATGCAAATATTCGATTATACTTATAGATTCTAAATCCAGATTTTCTCTTGAAACAACAAGAGCTATTGTTGAGGCAAATTAATTATCGACGATAATTGAATTTCTATCAACTCTTTCTCTTATATCACAAAAATAATTGAGATCTCATAGTTTTCATTTATATGATCATCAACTCGAGAAGTCATATCTAGCGGATTTAATTATTCTGTTGTCTCAGTTTGTGTCTCATAATTAGCTATAGCTCTTTGACTAATATCTTCCTCTTTAGAAGATTTTTCTCCAAGAGATTTTATGAATGATGTCGCTTTTCTTTTTTGCGAATTTTTTATCTTTAGATTCAACTTACTACCCACACGTGAAATTGATTGATTTTCCATTTACAATTGAAACCACAACCCTTACTAGGGTATTAACAGCTATAATATAAGATTTTATCACTCTTTTGGCATCTATAAATGCATTTGGCAGTTAAATTATAATTTATTGCAACTGTGTTATTTTCTGAACTCTAGTTCACTCTAACTTGTATATGAATCAAAATTATTTAAAGAGTTTTCCTTTAAATAAATTTCTCAATATTCTTTATCATTGCAGGTGCTTTTCCTTCCCCTAATGTTGATAAATGTGTCTTATCAAAATAAATTTTTAATCTCTTCTGTGGACACATTTTTGCACAATGAGATATTGATATTAATATATTCATGGCACAACTAAAAATTTATAGAAAAATATTAGGCTCATGTCTTTATACAAATTTCAAAGGAGAGTATGTATGATATACATAATGGCATTCATACCAAACCTTCAAGATTTAGTTATTGAACTATAAGTTTAATGCTTAAATTGTAGGTTCAATACAATATGTTGTGCATGTATACTGGGAATAAAACAATAATGAAATAATTTATTATAATGCACAACTTATTGATAAAATATAATCCAATTAAAATGTAAAGATTTTAAAAGTGAAATACAAAAAAAAAAAATATAAAATCCTTGCAAATTACTCCTTTAGGGAGTTTACATATATCACCAATATTGAATTGAGTTGTGTCATCTATATGAGTTATTACTCTTTCAGAGTTCTCATGATCTCCTAAATAATGTATAGTATTCACTTTAGGGAATGCAATTGTACTAGTGGGAATGTTTGATGATTTATCATTAGCAATTGTTATTTTCAACCACTAGAAGACAAACAATATTTGTAAATTTTCACTTTTTATACTGCTGCTATAGGGGTATATAGCATATCATATTTTGTAACTTTATCACCGCACAATTTCAGTTATTTTTGAATTATGTTCTAAAATAGACTTTTAAGTCTTATAGGCATAAATTTAGCCAATCATATTAAGCTTGTGGTAGTACCACATCTTTCAAGTAATCATATCTATCTTTAAAATTCTTATAGAGAATATAAAAATCAGTGAGATATTCAGCCTTTAAATCTTCACTTAAATGAGGTCTAAGTAGGTAATAGCTTTTGCTCTCGCTAGCAACTAGATGCATTTCATTATCAAGAACCCACATCAAAAATTATTCCCATTGAATTCATAAGCATATAAAAATATCAACCAAACTTTAATTCACTATACTTCACTTTATTTATTTAAATAACTTAATTTGCATATATTTAAACAGATCAATCAGAAAAATAAACTAATATTAATTTTAATAAACATTAAATTCATAATTTATCCTATCAAGGAAAGGTAAGCACTAATTATGCTCCTCTATACCAACCTAAATCTAACAATATATGCAATCCAGGAATAAATCCATCAATTCACAAATTAACAAAACCATGTTGCTTATATAATTTATATTCATCTCATCTTTAAATTAAATCTCTAATTGCTTTCATATTGACATAAGCAAATTCAAGACATATATAACACACACAGTTTTCTCGTAGGCTATTCAACTATATATATATATATATATATATATATATATATATATATATATATATATATATATATATATATATATATATATGAGACATGTATTGTACATAAAACAAATTTTGAGTTGGGATGTTAAGACCAAAGAACATGTAATAATATATATACTAGTAGAATCAATCTCAATTTAATGAATCCAGTAAACCTATTAATATGAAAGCAAGATCACCAGTTTCCCCACAAAGTAAGTCAATCAGTCAATAAACGAATAACTTAGTCTCAGATTTCATGCCATAAAAAAAAATCGTAAATCATAACTTTAAAACTATGCATAAAATGAGTTGTTATAATTGATAACCAATTAAAAGTTGCAATTTGGTTGGTTAACCAAATAGGCTATATCCATCATTCTAATGTATATAAACAATAATGAAACACCCAAAATATAAAAATCAAAGCAAAAGGTTTTACCTTAACTGTATGGATTTTATCGAAAATTGATATATTGATTATTTCAAGTTCCAACACTTCAAATTTTTTTTATGCATAGGTACTTTATTGACATCCAATTTATTCAATGTCAGTCATCAATTTACTTGTGTAGCTTAAATCAAATTTATTAGTTTTTCAAGAATGTAAAATATTAATTTTTTAGTAATTTCTATTTTATTTGTTTATTTATTTGATTAGTTCTTCAAGAACTATAGAGAATATTAATTCTTCAAGAACTGTGGAGAATACTAGTCCTTTAGGAACTATAATTATTATTAGTTATTTAGGAACTGTAGAAATTATTAGTTGTTCAAGAACTACAATTATTATTAGTTTTTCAGAAACTATATAGATTATTAGTTCTTCATGAATTTATATCTCAGTTATTTTTTTAATTAGTTCTTCAGGAACTATAAATAATATTAGCTTTTTAGGAATTAGAATTTAAAATATAATTCTAGTTCTTCAAAAGATAGTGCTAGTTTCTCAAGAACTAGAATTAATTAATTAATCATCAAATAGTATATCAATTTTTTATAAATCTCAAAAAAAAATTATTTGAGGTCCAAAAATTTATGTATTCCAAAAAAATCGTAAAATAATAGTAAAACGATTATAAGAAAGAAAAAAAAATGATTTGGTATTCTTTTTAAAAAAAAATCACTATTCGTATACGATTTGGTATAATCTCTTTAAAAAAAATTTCTTCAAAATGTATTTGATACATAAATATTAATAATAATAGTAATTAATCATAAAAAAATTATTTACCATAAATCTTGAATATTGCTTCTTCAAATTTTTTGCCTTAGTTGGGTTGTAGCAAATCACAATCTATCCAAAATTATAAACAATATTGTAGAAAACAATTTATACTGATAACGTGTTATAAAATAAAGAACAATTATAGATAATAGAGAAAATATAAGAGAGAATAGATTTCCATGTCTCAACTTCATTAAAAGGTTACAAAGATGGAAATAGAAATAGAATTTTATTTACATAAGAATATTCGTCTATAGAGATAGAATAAACATCCAATCTTATCACAGAATAGACATTCGATCTTATCACATTACTTAAATATTATCACAACAGTTGGGATCTATTTCTGATTTTATGGGTCTCATTTAATAAGTGTTAACATTATGTGATATCAAGTGTGTCATTAAGTCTAAAATTGATCTAAATTGGGAGTTTGAGGAGCTAATTAGAGCAAAATGAAGTATGAGCCCTTAATTTTCACAATAGTATAGGCCCTAAATTCAACATTTCCCCCTTCAATGGTTTTATCTTCAATTTCCTTCACACCAATCCTTATGATGAGCATATAAGTTGCTTATGTTCATCTTGCTTAATAAGAAATCGAACTGCCTAGGATGAAGTGCCTTAGTTAACATATTTGCCAATTGCTCCTTTGTTTTGTCATAAGCAAGCTTAATTTTCCCTAAAACCACTTTCTCTTTGACAAAATTACAGTCCATTTCTATATACTTTATTATTTCATAGTACATTGGATGTGTATGGCCGAGAGATTATCACAATGCAAAATGGCTAGATGTTCATGATTTTTATTAAAATCCTTCAATAGCTTTGTCAACCAAACTAGCTAACTGGAAACAAAGGCCATGGATCTGTATATAGCCTCTATTAAACTTTTTGAAATAATATTTTGCTTCTTAGATTTCCAATTGATGAGAGATTCACCTAGAAAAAACACAATAGCCTATGAATGACCTTTTAGTTTCTCTGTAAGCTCCCAAGTCACTATTTGAATCAGCCTCCCAAGTGAACCCTTTAGATATCTAAATATCTTTAAAGCAGCCATGCAATATGCCTTAGCAAGCTTATCCATAAACTAATCAAACTATGTACAACATATGTAATATCAAGCCTTGTTAATGTTAGGTACATCAGTTTACCAACTAGTTTTTTTATACTCAAAAGGATTTTGAACCAAGTGTTCATCATCATGCACTAATTGATGATTCACATCTATAGGCACACTTGATGATTTAACAACTAACAAACCACATTCTTATATTAACTCCAGTGTATACTTCTGTTAATAGAGTGAAATGCCATTTGTTATTCTAGCCACTTCCAAACCCAAAAAATATCTTAGTTGGCCTAGGTCTTTCAACTTAAAACTAGACCCCAAAATCCTTTTTAACTCTGATATCAGTTGCATACAATCACTAGTAATGGCTAGATCATCTACATATACTAGTAGCATAATAAAACCTAAAGCATCATTTAAAAATAAAAAGACAAAGAGTAATTTGATTTTAATTGAGTGAAACCATGAGAAATTAGGCACTGAGTAAACTTGGTGTTCCATTCCCTTGAGACTTACTTTAAGCCATATAAGGGCTTGTTTAACTTATAAACTCCATATAAGGGCTTGTTTAACTTACAAACTAACCTCTTGTGGCTATTGTAATGTTCTTTACCAATCCCCCTAAAGCTAGTAACCCTTTGGAAGACCTATATAGACCTCTTCAATCAAATCAACATTAAGAAATGCATCATTCACATCTAATTAAGCTAAAAACCAACCTTTAATTATAGTGTTAAAGCTAGAAAGATCATGTTAATGGTGTGGTTGACAACTGGGTTGAATGTTTTTCTTGGTATTCAAACCCTAGTTTCTAAGTGTAGCCTTTAGCCACTAATATGGCTTTATACTTGTAGATGCTACAATCGTAAAGAAATTTGGTCTTGTGGATCCACTTGCAGGTAATAAGAACTTTATCATATGGAAGAGGAACTATAGGGTAGGTGTTGTTTTCAGCTACAGCCTGCAATTCAACATCTTTCCAGTTAGGGAGTTGCATTGCTTGTTTATAAGTAAAAGGATTTGATTTTGAAGAAATGGATAGAGGATTTGATTCTAAGAAATAGGTAAGACAAATTTTTGATATGAAGGGAAGAGCTTACAATAAGAAATGTAATTTGGAAGAGGGTGAGAGATAGATGAAATCTAGTTAGCAGTTAGAGAGTTGATGGTGAAAATCTGTGAGATAAAAGGTAATTTGGAAACTTTAGTGCTCCTTCAAAGATTTGGAGATAGCGATTGAGGTAGGAAAGGATAGCTAAATTAGAAGGAGAAGAACTAGAGGATGATGGTGATGAATTATTAGGAACTAAAGAGGAAGATGATGATGATGGTTAAGCAAAAGCAGGATGAGATAAAGATGGTTTTGAGATATCATCATTAGAAATTGGTTCTCTGACTAGAGAAAGTTATGAATGGAGGTAGAAATTAGAACTACTATCTCACTTTAAGGAAAATGTATCTAGTACAATGGAAGAAATTACTGGCAAAACAAAAGGTGAATAAGAATTTAAAGGAGAAAGTGACTAGATTAAAACTAAATCAAGGTTGATTGAGGTTGAAATGGAAAACTCTCTTTATAAAAGGTAATATCTCAAGAAGTGAAACATGTATGAGATGTCAAATCATATGGTTTATAACCTTTAATGCCATTGGAATATCTTATGAAGATACACCTTTTACCTTTAATATAAAACTTGGTCTTGTGACTAGTCACATTGGCAGCAAAGTAGAGACACCCAAAGGACCTCAAGTGGTGATAAACTAGTGGTCCTTTGTACAAAATCTCATATGGTGACTTACTAGAAAGTAAATGAGAAGGAGTTTTATTGATTAGGTATATTGTAGTGAGCACTGCATCTCCCTATAAATTAGGAAGGCAAATTTGTATGAAATAAAAGTGACATGGCAATATTAATGATGTGTTGATGTTTCCTCTCACTAGTGCCATTATATTGAGATGTGTAGGCACATGTCCTTTGATGAACAATGCCTATTGAATGATAGAAATTTGTCAATTAGAGCTCAATACCTTGATTCATTCTGATTGTTTTAATAGAAATGTGAAACTAATTCAAAATTAAATTGTAAAAGAACTGATCTAGTAAGAAATCTCAAATTTGTGTTTTATGAGAAAAATCCAAGTGCACTTTGAGAACTCATCAATAATGGATAGAAAATAATGGTTTTTATTCATATTAGGTTGTGAATAAGGCCCCAACACATTTGTGTGCACAAGATCAAATAGACCAGTGATTTAATCAACTGAGTTTATAAAACATCTTGGCTTTAGGACAAGTCATATAGGGAGCTTCAATACTCTTATTCTGAGAAGGAACTAAAGTTTTTAAAGAAAGAAAAATTATGAATGGATACGTGGCCTAACCTATGATGCTAAGTTTCACAAGAAACTATATTTATAAAGGGAAGAGCATATTGGAGCTAGCTTTATTGGAAGCAAAAGAAGACATGTCTAAGAAATAGAGTTCTTAACAAACCTTAGCCAATTCAATCATGATTATGGATATGTAGCCTAACCTATGATGCCAAGTTTCACAAGAAATTGTATTTACAAAAGGAAGTGCATAGCTAGAGCTAGCTTTATTAAAAGCAAAAGAAGACATGTATAAGAAATAAAGTCCTTGATAAACCTTAGCCAATCAATCATGATCCATTGTGATAGGACCTAAATAAGGCAATAATGGTATAAGAAAATAAGAGAAAATTCTTTATGAGAAGTTAGTTTAGTGGTAAAAAGCAAGTTGAATGAAAATCAAGGGATGCACAAGACATTGTGCAATATCAAATGTGAATTGAGAGCAACACTTCCAATAAAAGTGACCCTAGCCCTTTGTCTATTAGGAAATTTGACAAAACAACCAAAAAGAAGATAGTAATTACGTGAGGCCTTGCTCAAGTATTAGTCCGATATGCTAAGTGGGATCCAAATGCTCATTTGGGTTTGAACTCATGATGGAACCCTCGACTTTAGATTGATTGATTTTGAAGAGTCGCTACCTTACTTTTATTTTACTTGGGAAAAAGATTAAGGGAAAAACCCAAGTTGATTCTTATTCATATTCCAAAGGAAAATATCACTAGTCTCAAAACCAAAGAGGATTTGCAAACTAGATTTTTAGTTCATGTTAACAAAATTAGTTTGGCAATGAACTTAGTTGTGACTTAAAATTAATTTTATGAATTACACGTGTATAGTTTAGGATGTAAGAACAATTCATTTAATAATGAAAAAAGCAGTAAAAACAAAATAATAAAAGCAATAAAAGAATTAAATGAAGAAAGCAAATAAAAGAATTAAATTGACAACACCAAACAAATTAGGAGATACTCCCTCTAGTCCCTTATGGGATTCTAAGGAAGTAACACATTTCTCAAACTAATTCTAAAATATCACAATAAAACAAAGAAAAGAGGACCAAACCAAGTCTATATAAAGAAGGTAAAAGAGAAGGAAGATTGTTTATTTTAATTGGACTTAATATAATTGGACTTAATACTTGGAACAAGTATACCTATGTATGTCTTTGAATGAGAATCAAAATCTGCGTAGTTTGCCTTTCTTATGATAGAGATTTGTTTAGTTTTAGCCTTTTATCATATTTGGGTTCATTGATTAAAAATAGAGTTGATTGATTTTAATTGATTATTAAGTAGAGTTAATTAAGTCAGATTCTAATTAATTATCTTAACAAACCAAACATTAGGCAAGGAGCCTTAGAATAATGAAATAAATAAATAAAATGAAATAAATAAATAAATAAAGAAAAGGGAAATGAAACTTACCTCGAATGGCAGGTGACGACTTACCTCAGATGGCGAGTGACAGCTTGCCTCGAGCTGTGGGCTATGGCTTACCTCGAACGGCACGAAACTTTTTACTTAAAAGCTCAGCTCAAAAAGTTACAACTCAACTTGCTTTGCAAAGTAAGGAGCAATAGCAAAGCGAAAATAAATATAGAAGAAAACTTTAAACTAAAAAGCTCGTTCCTTGGCAGACCAAACTTGTGGAAATGGTTTGCTTTATGCAAAGGCTAATAAAGCAAACCAAGAGGTTAAGAAAACTGAGTTAGGGGCCTATATTTACAGTAGGAATGATGAGGGAAGAGTTTGTAATCTTTCGATGTGGGATAGATGCAAAAAAAAAAAAAAGGAAAATTAGTCTACTGCTACAAGGCCATAGAGCAGCCACAAGACAGTTTGCAATAGTAGGCTTAATTTTGCAATTGTGGCCCTTTTCACCCACTTCTCGTTAATTTTTTGTGATTCCAATTGTGTTGTTCTCATTATTCAATTCCAAATGATTTAAGGGTAGTTCAGAAGTCAAAGAATAGGTTTCGGTTCCTATAGCTCCGATTCTCGATTCTTCGATTTTGGCAATTTTTGCTTTCCAATGTTTGTTTACTAAGGCTTGTTTGTGGCATATTTGCATGGTTTTTGTGTGTGTTAATTTAGGCATTTTGTGATTAATTCATGTCTATGTAGGTTAGAATGTGTTATTTTACCTCTTTTAGTTTGAGGAAGGTTTTAGCTCATTTTGCAGGAATTAGGCATTAAACGGAGCAAAAGAAGGAGATTTGGGCAGAAGCATGTGCAACGGGCCCGTAAATTCTCACACATAGCCTAGCCAAAGCACGTAGGGCAACTGACCAGTGCCCCAGTGTGAACCCTCAAATTTGCACCTCCTGATCCGACTGCAGCTTGACACCTACTGAGAATAGGGCGCTACGCATACGGCGGTCCCGCTAGCCAGTTAACGGGCAGGGGTCAAAGGGGTAGCGCCCCGTAGAAAAATAAATTTCCTGAATGTTTTCTCCTCCAATCGACTGCTTTTCAGTCATGAACTCACAGAATCAAGCAAAGCTCAAATCGGAGCTGAAACGAGCCCGAAACGGACAAAAATGGATTGAGCCGCGTGAGTGGCGCTGGGAGGCACGCATCCTGTGCCGCCGGAAAAAGGCCATGCTGCCGATGCAGCATGAAAATCATGCCATCGGTATGGCGGCACATCTGGCGTGCCGCCCAGACGGCCGGCACGTCTGGCATGCCGCCCTGACAGCCGGCGTCGCGTCGATGCCGCCGTCCGTACCGCCAACTTCTCCTCTGTTAGCTCTATAAATAGGAGCCTTCTCTAGCCTCATTTGGGATGACTTTTGATGATTTCCAACGATTCCCAATGAATTCTAAAGCAGTTTAGAGCATTTCAAAGCAATTCAGGCATTTCAAAGCATATTTTCGTTCTTATACTCACACATTTGCTGTTTCTAGATCCAGATTCCAAGCTTCCTTTGAATTCAAGGTGGAGTTGAGATCTGGAGCAAAGCTAGTTCCATTTGTTCAAAAGCCAAGAAAAGCAAAGGTATAATCCCTTTCTTATTTTAAAATTCTAAATTCAGATCTAGAATTCTCTTTAGGTCTAAAACTGAAAAGATCTAAAACTTATTAATTTAAGAATCAGAATTAAGTTAATAAGCAAACCAACACATTTTTAAAACCCCTCCTTCACAAGAAGGGAGAACTGCGTGGGGTTTGATTCCTATTCAATAGGATACGCAGGCTGCCATTCTGAAGGGCATCAGCTCCAAAATCTTTTTATTAATATTTAGTCCTTTTTGTTTTGATTTATTCATATTAATCCTTTGTTTGTAATTTTATTTTTAGTTTATTTTGGGGAATGTGTGCTTTTCCTAGTACCCATAAGGTCTAGAGGAAAGATCCCCTTTATTTCATTTGTTTTGATATTGTAATAATTAAGTAGGGTTTATCTGGCCTATTTATTTATTATTGTCATTCCATCACATCATACACATATATATATGTTCATTCATCATTATATTTTTGTTCACGCATACATAAAAATTCAATTTTAAAAGTTATTTTGCATTTCAAGCCAAGCTAAAGAAAATAACATTTTCTTAAACTGTGTAATTGCCAAAACTTGATCCCCGAGCCCTCCTTGGTCACTCGTGGATTGGTGCACTTTTTTCCATTAGGATAAAATCAAATTTTGGAGTCAATCGTTTTGGGTTTTCTTTAATTTTCCCAATTAAAATAAATAAATTAAAGTGGCGACTCACTTTTCAACCTTCAAAATACAAAAATCAATTTTCTGAACTCACAGCGAGTTTCAATCGTGGAGTTTCTCCCGAAGAGCATTTCGATCCCTCGGCGGATCGGATCGGTGCTCGGGCGAGGCCTCACACCCAACTCTCCAGCGCTAGCTGCCAAGGGCCAGTGCCCGCCAGCGCCCAACAGTGTCCACAATGAGTCTCCAGAGCACGCCAAGGCAAGTGACCCGCAGGCCACTTTCAGTTGCGCACGCAGCACTAGCTCCAGCACCTGCTACTAATGAGAATCTCAGCCCAAGCTCACCAGTACATCCCAGCACCCAGCTGCCCAGCCCCAGCGCCCACTGCGAGGGTCTGATCAGTTTGGGCAATGTTGATCCGAATTTTTAGCTTCCTTTTCAATTTAGGTTATTTGTTTTTAGAGGTTATAAATAGATTTTAAATAGGGGAAAAAGGGGGATCTAGAGTTTTTGGATTCTGAATTGTAATTGGCATAATATTTCCTTTTATTTTCTTAGTTAATTTTCCATATCTTATTCCTAGATTAGGCTTCCATCTTTTGTTCTTGGGGAATTTATTTGGTGAAAATTCAAGAGATTGAATTTAATCAAATTGGTTGTAAGGTGAGGATTGATTCTTATTTCTCTAATTTAATTATTCTAGGTTAATTAAATCAATAGTATTGTTTTGATGGATTCAGTTAATTATATTGAGAATGAGATGATTTCTTTATTTTCCATGAGCTAATTTCATTTTAGTCTAGGGTTTGTATGATGTGTTCATGATATGGAATTGAATTAAATCCCAATTAATTATTCTTTTTATTCTTAATTGAATTGGCTGGTTGTTTAAGAATAATTGCTTAGCTACCAATTGTTTTACTTAGGTTTTGAATGAAGGAACGAGAGTTAAAATTCAATTCTAGATTTCATTCTTTTAAGATCTTAAAATGAATTAGAAATATAAGTTTTAAGATTAAGTCCTTGTTCTTAATGTATGAATTGATAGAATGATTTCTATGAATGCGATTGCTAATAGACTGATTTTTATCCTTTGAGTTATTAGAAACTAGGGCTTTAGCATAATTAATTGGGACTATTCTTGAATATAGAGGATTGATAAACTAAATACAAACCTTGGACTATCTTTATTCATTACATTTTCGCCTATTTGCATATGCATTTTCTTTTAATTTATTGTTTTGCTATTAGTTCTTTTAAAATTCAAAAATCAAACAAATCTTTTTATATTTAATTTGCTTTCACAAAGAAACAAGTGATTTCCATTTGTAATTCCTTGAGAGAATACGACCTTGGGTGCTTCCTATATACTACAATTGCCCTGTATACTTGTGGGTCTCTTTTGGACAGTATATTTTGAGGGGAACAAGTTTTTGGCGCCGTTGCCGGGAAATTGCAAGGCCAATTTGTTTGTTTCATTGTAATTATTTTTGTTCCTAGTTTTTTCTTTTATTTGTTTTTAGAAATTTTATGCAAGGGAGAAGATCTCTGGGAGGAGAGATTGTCCCTTTTGTTGATAACATTCATAGGGTCGGCAGAGAAAGAAAAGAGCTGGATCTAATTGAAGAAGAAGCTGATCAAGAAGAGAAAGTGAATCAAGAAGAACAAGTTGATCAATAAGACATAATGGCATAGGAATGCCAAACCATGAAGGAGTATGCCCAGTCAATCATAGGCACCGCGACATTATGTATCAGGCTTGATGCGGCTGCCCGGAATTATGAGCTGAAGAACATACATTACATCATGCTCCCATCATTCTATGGAGTGGCAAATGAAGACCCTTGAACTTCATCAGAGATTTCTATGCCACCATTCAGACCTTTTCTTTATAAGGTCTGACTGAAGATCAGCTGCAGATGAGATGTTTTCCCTATGCTTTGAAGGACTCAGCTAAATCATGGTTGATGACACTTACTCCCAACTCCTTGACTACATGGGAAGAGGTGTACAACAAATTTATGGGGAAGTTCTACTTTCACCAAAAGACAGCTAAACTGAGATCGAAGATTGCAACCTTCACACAAATGGAAGGAGAACCTTTTCATGAGGCATAGGAGAGGTTCAAGATGTTGCAAATCCAGTGCCCCCACCATCACTATCCACTGCAGTTGCTCAACCAATTCTTTTATGATGGGCTTACATATCAGAGCCAAAGCATAGTTGAAAATGCAGCTGGAGGGGCAATGGGAGAGAAAACTGCTGAGGACACATATGACCTGTATGAAATGCTTGGTGCCAACTCTCAGTAAAAAAGTGTGAGAGGAAGAAGAGTTGGAGTGCAAGAAGGAGCCCCTATAAAAGATGTGGCTATGCAATTAACCGAGCTTACTAAACAAGTCAAGCTCCTATCCATGAAGGGAAGCACATCAGCTCAACAACAAGAGGTATGTGGTGTTTGTGGTATTTTTAGCCATGGTGCTAATATTTGTCCCTCTAGTTTTGATGTCTATGCAGGTGAGCCAGAGCAAGCACAGGCTTTGGATGGTTTCCAACCTAGGGCAAGGAATGACCCCTACTCCAATACTTACAACCAAGGTTGGAGAAACCATCCAAACTTTTCCTAGAGAAACAATAACCAACAACAATAGCAGCCTCAATTCCAAATGATGTAAAGAGGCAACCACCAAGAAGAAGCATTGAGCTAACAATAAAGGAAGCCTTCTTTAGAGGATAGCTTAAATGCCTTCATTCAAGCTAGCACTCAAAATCAGGAGGCCAACAATAGGAGATTTGATTCTTTGGAAGCTTCAGTAAGAAAGGTGGAGACTTAAGTTGGTTAAATTGCGAATCATATGCAATCACACCATCAAGGGAAACTTCCTAGCCAACCAGAGCAAGCTAAGGCCATTTCAGTCCTTAGGAGTGATAAGGTAATTAATAAGACTGTTGGTGATAACTCTGATAATGCAGGAGATGATTATGATGAACCCAAAGGTGAAAAGAGCGATAAAGAGCCTGGGGAGAAGGAGAAAGTTATGGAGACACCATCCTCCCCTCCTCAATTGCACAAGGCGGATGATCCTTATAGATTGCCCATTCCATTTTTGAGTCGGCTGCAAAAGGGTAAGCAGGATAAGCAATTTGATGAGCTATTCAAAATGCTATCCAAGGTAAGTGTTAATTTGCCTTTGCTTGATGTGATAAAGAATGTGCCTTCTTATGCTAAATTTTTCAAAGAACTAAATTCTAAGAAAAGAAGGTTGAAAATGGAAGAAAAAATTGTTGTGTCTAAGGTGGCTAATGCTGTACTCCAACATAAGTTACCCCTCAAAGCTAAAGACCCCAGTAGTTTTTTTATTAACATTAGTATGGGGAATGGGGAAGAGGCTAAGGGCATGCTAGACTTAGGTGCAAGTATTAATTTGATGCCCTATGCTTTGTTTTTGCAATTAAATCTAGGAGAATTGAGGCCCACTAAAATGTGTCTGCAACTAGCTGATAGGTCTTTGAGATTCCCTAAGGGAATTATAGAGGATGTGCTAGTACAAGTTGGAGGGTTAATTATGCCTGTTGACTTTGTGGTATTGGACATGGGGGATGAATTGTCAAATGGGCCAGAATTGCATATCTTGTTAGGGCGCCCTTTCATGGCAACAACTAATACCTTGATTGATGTTAAGAATGGAAAGTTAACCATGACTGTTTTGGGTCAAACTGTTGAGTTTTCCATTTTTAATAATCTTACTATGTTGAGCACATCATTGCATAAAGAGTGCTCCTTTATTGATTGTATTGATGCTGTTGTTCAATAAGTTTTCTTGCAGGATGCTTTTGAGGATAAGCTGGAACTAGCAATCACACTTGAAAAAGAAGCTGAAATCTATGTTCCTGAAATAGTGAGCTACATTGAGTGTTTAGATGCTATGGAAGTAGGAGAGGTGTGAAGGGAGGAGATTGTAGAGCTTCCTTTGATTCAAAAGGAAGAGAAAGAACCCTCACCAACCTTGGAACTTAAGGAGCTACCTAAGCACCTGAAATATGTGTTCCTAAGTGAGGGAGAGAATTCACCTGTGATAATTTCAGCTTTGTTGAGTGAAAAAGAAAAGGACAGATTAGTGAGTGAATTGAAAAGGTTGAAGAAGGCAATAGGTTGGGGGTTGAGTGACATCAAGGGAATTAGTCCCTCTATGTGCATACATAGGATAACATTAGAAGAGGGAGTTAAACCTAAGAGCAAGATGCAAAGAAGGTTGAACCCCCATATGAGAGAGGTAGTGAAGAAGGAAGTGCTAAAATTGCTTGATGAGAGAGTGATCTATCCTATTACGGATAGTGATTGGGTGAGTCCTGTTTATGTGGTTCCTAAGAAATCAGGAATCACAGTTGTGGAAAATGCAAACAATGAGTTAATCCCAACCAGGACTGTTACTGGGTGGCGTATGTGCATAGACTATAGGAAGTTGAACAATGCCACCAAGAAGGATCACTTTCCCTTCTCCTTTATCGATCAAATGTTGGATAAACTTGCTGGACATTCTTATTACTATTTTCTTGATGGACTTTCAAGTTATTATCAAGTGGCAATAGCACCGAAGGATCAAGCAAAAACCACTTTCACATGTCCATTTGGGACATTTGCTTTTTGAAGGATGCCATTCGGGCTATGCAACGCTCCAGCAACATTTCAGAGATGTATGATGTCAGTATTTTCTGACATGATTGATGACATCATAGAGGTATTTATGGATGACTTCTCTGTCTTTGGTAATTCATTTGATGATTATCTCAATAAATTGGTGCTTGTGCTTGAAAGATGTATTGAGTGCAATCTTACTTTGAGTTGGGAAAAGAGTCACTTCATGGTAACTCATGGCATTGTGTTAGGTCATGTTGTATCTAGTAAGGGTATAGAGGTTGATAAGGCCAAAGTGGACTTGATTACAAACTTACCCCCTCCCACATCTGTTAAGGGGATAAGAAGTTTTTTAGGGCATGCAGGTTTTTATAGGAGGTTTATTAAGGACTTTTCCAAATTAAGTCAACCTCTGTATAGGTTACTAGGAAAAGATGTTCCTTTTGATTTTGATGATAAATGCACGCACGCCTTTGATACCTTGAAAGAAAAGCTTACCACTGCACCTGTCATTGTTGCCCCTAATTGGGCCTTACCTTTTGAAATCATGTGTGATGCATTTAATCATGTATTAGGGGCTGTTTTGGGACAAAAGGTTGAAAAGTTCTTGAGAGTCATATATTATGCTAGTTTAACCCTTAATGATGCTCGAGTGAATTACACCACAACTGAGAAGGAAATGTTAGCTGTTGTCTTTGCATTAGACAAGTTTAGGGCATACTTGATTGGGTCTAAAGTAATTGTGCATTCCGATCATGCTGCTTTGAAATATCTTTTGTCTAAACAACATGCTAAAATGCACTTAATTAGGTGGGTTTTCCTTTTGCAAGAATTTGATTATGAGATTTGGGATAAAAAGGGGAGTGAAAATGTGGTGGTTGATCACTTATCTAGGTTACCCATTTCAAATGATGAACTTGCATTAAATGAGACCCATAATGATTTAGAGTCATTTCCTGATGAACAGTTGTTTGAGGTATCATAAGTCCCATGGTTTGCTGATATTGCCAATTATCTTGCATGTGATGTATTGCGAACTAACATGTCTTATCAAGAAAAGAAAAGGTTCTTGCATGAGTGTAGGTATTACTTTTGGGATGAACCTTATTTGTTTAGAATTTGCAAAGATGAGATTGTTCCCAGGTGTATTCCAGAGGATGAACAACAAAGTGTCCTGAAATTTTGCCATGATCTCAGTTGTGGTGGGCACTTTGGAGGAAAGAAGACAGTTGAAAAAGTTCTCCAAAGTGGTTTGTATTGGCCTACTCTTTTCAAAGATTCTCACAATTACTGTAAGCAATGTGATAGGTGCCAAAGAGTAGGTAATATCAGTAGGAGAAATGAAATTCCCCTTACTAACTACATTGTTGTTGAAGTTTTTGATGTATGGGGTATTGATTTTATAGGGCCTTTCCCTATCTCCTTTGGTTTTCAATATATTTTGGTTGCTGTGGATTATGTTTCTAAGTGGGTGGAAGCAATTCCAACCCGAACTAATGATGCTCATGTTTTTGTTAAGTTTGTGAAGGATTTTATTCTTAGCAAGCATGGGGCACCAAGGGTGATGGTTAGTGATGGGGGAAGTCACTTTTGCAACAAGCTGTTTGAGAAGCTAATGCAAAAGTTAGGAGTGAAGCATAAGGTGGCAACTCCCTATCACCCACAAACCTCCGAGCAAGTAGAAACATCCAATAAGAAAATCAAAGGGATTTTGGAGAAAACAGTGAATGTATCTAGGAAGGATTGGTCACTTCGTCTCAGCGAGGAATTATGGGCATACCAGACAGCATACAAGACTCCTTTGGGGATGAGTCCATTTCGGCTGGTGTATGGCAAGGCTTGCCATTTACCAGTTGAATTGGAGCATAAAGCGTATTGGGCTATCAAAGCAATGAATTTCAACCTGGAGAAAGCAAAGGAGAGAAGGATGCTGCAATTTTCTGAATTGGATGAAATCCGAAATGAAGCATATGAGAACTCTCGGATATACAAGGAGAAGACCAAGGCTTTGCATGACAAGAACCTTGTTCGAAAAGTGCTTGAACCAGGTATGAAAGTTCTTATATTCAACTTTCGATTACGCCTTTTTTCAGGTAAACTCAAATCTCCTTTTATTATCAAAATGGTATTTCCCTCTTGAGTTGTTGAATTGCTTAACTCTCGAACAAATGAAATTTTTTAGTCAATGGTCAGAGAGTTAAGCCATATTATGAGGGTGTGGAAAGGTTTAAGGAAATTCAAAGCATTTTTCTCGAGGACCCTTAAATCTTTTCGAAGCATCCAGCTAAGACGACGTTAAAGAAGCGCTTTTTGGGAGGCAACCCAAATCAGTTATTTTTATTTTATTGCTCCTGATTTACTTACAGATCTAAAAATTAAAAATAAAAAAATAAAAAAAATAAAAAAAAAGTCTTTGCTTTATTTTTGATTATTTTTAATAATGTTAGTTTAGATTTATGCTATGATTTTGCTGTGAATTTGTGTTGTTCTCAGGAGATAAGAAATGTGCAATTAAAGTGTCAGTGCGGAATTGATGATCAGACTGAAGAATTGGTACATAAATAAGTTTGGCATGCACTAAAAAATTCATAACATGAGCTGAAGTGAGAATGGCATGCGAGCAGCCTGCCAGCAGCAGCCGCTGCAGGCCACAGCATGCACTAATGCAGTAGGCAGCAGCAGCAACTCCCAGCAGCATCCGCAACAGGCCTTATCACCTTCAATGCCCCAGCAGCGTGCGCCAAGCGAGCCCAGCATGAGCCAACGTAGCAGGCAGCAGCAGCAACTCCCAACAGCGTCCGCAGCGGTCATCCAGCGTGCGCAACGGGTTGTCACTTGGAGCGTCAAGGGCACAAGTTCAAAGGGGCAAAAATGGAATTTTGGCATTTAAATGTCCCTTTGAACGAATAGAATGCAAAAAATTACTGCTCTCTCTCTATTCGATCGATCTCCTCCTCTCTTCTCTTGAACCCAACCCAAATTTCCCAAGAACCCATCCCTTCAAATTCGTTGGTTGCCCCAAATTTCTGCACAAAGATCATTACGCACTCCCCCAAACTCTAATTCTCCTCCATAATTACTCTCAATCAAGCAAATAATGTCTAAGAGAGTCAAAAGTGTGGGCAAGAAGGGTTCCAAAACTAAAGGCAAAGGAAGGAAAGATGTAGAAGATTTGAGAGAGGATTATGGGGCTCCATTTCGAATTCTCACAAAAGCAGAAGGAGAAAGGTATTTGGCACTCACCTAATCTAATCGCATTTATAAACCTTGTAGGTATCTTGATTTTGGTATTTTGAAAGCTTTGGGTTTGGATGTTTAGGTTAAGAGATTGAGTGCCATCTTGGGTTGGAGTAAGTTTATTAAGCTTGATTATGATGTATACCCCCTAATTGCTCTAGAATTCTTTACTTCATACTGTCTACTTAAAAGGGATAATCAAATTTACTTTAGAGTGCAAGATAAGGAGTATAGACTTGGGCATGCAAAATTCTGTGAGGCATTTGGATTTCTTATGAATGGGGTCGATTATATAGAGAGTGAGTTTAATGTGCATGAATTTTGGAAGAAATTAACTAGGTTTAAAAAATTCGATCCTAACAAGGCACCGAATAGCTTGATCAAAGATCATGCTACTCTTGTTTTGCACAAATTTATGTGCCATGCTGTGTTTGGAAAATCTGAGAGTAGTAAAGTGTCTCACAAGGAGTTACATGTGCTATGGTGTTTGGCGAATGGAAAGCAAATTGACATGGTTTCTTTGTTGTGTCAAGCAATGATGGATATGATCACCCATAGACGGTACCATTTGAATATGGGCCATATTATTTCCGCCATAGCATTTTCCTATGAGCTTATTGACTCGAATTCTTTAGAGTTAGAACCATTACTGAGGTGGAATTTCACTATGGATTCTTGGATTTCATACGAGGTGGCTACTATGGACCCAACTCTGAGGGACCCGGAGACTCAGAAATGTTGGAAGGATTATCAACTAAAGAATCCACCATCAACTGAATTTCACAGAGGATCCTCTTCGAATGTGCAGCTTGACTTGTCGACTCTTCCTTCTACAGAGCCAACAGGTGAGGTGGAAGGGTGGAGACAAGTGTTGAGCAAACTTGAGTCAATGGAGGAGCAAAACCGGGTTATGATGGCTGAAGTGAATAGAAGGTTCAATAAAGTGGAAAAGGAGCAGAGGTCACAAAGGCATAAATTGGCGCAAATCGGTGCAAAGTATGGTATTGATATGACATCACCTCCTCTTTCACCGTCAAAAGCAAATGCATAAGGTAACCTTTCTTTTTTAGTTACTAGTTTAGAATTGTTAGTTTTGTAGTTTTTCTTTTGTGTAAATCTTTGCATGCATTTCCACATTGAGGGCAATGTGGAGTTTAAGTGTGGGGGGGGAGTAATTTCTTTATTGTGATTTGTGCTATTGTGTTTTGAATTGTGCATCTTGTGATAATGTTGTGTGAGTTTTTGTTTTGTTTTGTCCTCTTTGTTAAACATACTTAACTATTTACTTGGTTTGGCTCAAGATGTTGATTTCGGGACTTAAAATTTAAGTGTGGCCGATGATATATAAAGTTTGTGTTTGAAGTAGATTATTGGTAATTGCTAAGGATATGAAATTCTTTTTGCATGAGATTTTGCTTTTATGCTGAGTTGAAATCATTGATTTGTGTGAATTGCCGAAAGAAGCTTGTGTATGCTTAACTTAGAGAGGGCTTATGCAACATATTATCACTGAGTAGTCTCACCCATTTTAGAACATTCTTGCCAATTAGTCGAAGCGAAATTTGTTTGGTCAACTTAGGAAAGGAAGAAATGATTAAGGCATTTCTTATTTTAGCCAAATCCTTATATCCACCCATTTCATGTGTTTTTCCCTAGTTAGCCCTTTGAGCCAAATAAATGCATTAATATGCATACGTTTAACCTGAGTTTCTTTGATGTTGCTTAACCATCTTAGTACCAACCTGTTATTTTCTTTGATTAATGATGCATAACAAAGTTTGAATTTTATTTTGTGGAGTCTTCAAGACTGTGAGTGAATGGAGTGAAGAATTAAGTGTGGGGGAAAAATGATCTTGTGAAAAAAATATATATAACAAGAAAAAAATTGCTGATAAACATACTCATTTTTCCCTCCAAAAGAATCCGAAGTAAAAAGTTAGAAGTTCATAATGAATGTCACTCCATGATGGTTAAGGCGAGAAGACTTATGTTTTGCATCATTTTCAAAGAAAAATTTTATATGTTTTAGCTTATTTCTTGATTAGCCATTTACCCTTTAAAACCTCATTACAACCTTAATAAAGACGTTTTGATCTTTTCAACCTTTGTGGACTTAATTAGTGGAGATGAAATTGGTTAAGATGCCTATGAGGTGGATGAGCATGTATGAATATTAATCTTTTGATTAGAGACTCTCTTTGATGACATGAGTGTATATGCCTATCATGAAGTGCAACAAGTTCAATTTGGTAAGCCATGCAATGATTTGATTGATACTTGGTGGAATTGTGGAGATCTTGGGTGAATTGAGCTGAGCGTTCTGCACTTGTTATATACTCTCCTTCAAACATGTATCTTTTGAGGCACACACTGATTTTTCTGAAGTATATGAGGGTCTTGATGCTAGCTAAGGACAATTGTTGAGTATGGTTTGCTTGAGGACAAGCAAAGAGTAAGTGTGGGGGAAATTGTTTGTGGCATATTTGCATGGTTTTTATGTGTGTTAATTTAGGCATTTTGTGATTAATTCATGTATATGTAGGTTAGAATGTGTTATTTTACCTCTTTTAGTTTGAGGAAGGTTTTAACTCATTTTGCAGGAATTAGGCATTAAATGGAACAAAAGAAGGAGATTTGGGCAGAAGCATGTGCAACGGGCCCGTAAATTCTCGCACATAGCCTAGCCAGAGCACGCAGGGGAACTGACCAGGCACCCCAGCTCCCCAGCGCCAGCTGCCAAGGGCCAACGCACGCCAGTGCCCAGCAGCGTCCACAGTGAGTCTCCAGCGCGCGCCAGGGCAAGTGACCCGCAGGTCACGTTCAGCTACACATGCAACACCAGCTCCAAGCGCCCGCTGCCAACGAGAATCTCAACCCAAGCTCTCCAGCGCCCAGCGCCCGCCGCGAGGGTCTGATCAGTTTGGGCAATGTTGATCCGAATTTTTAGCTTCCTTTTCCATTTAGGTTATTTGTTTTTAGAGGTTATAAATAGATATGAAATAGGGGAAAAAGGGGATCTGGAGTTTTTGGATTCTGAATTGTAATCGGCATAATATTTTCTTTCATTTTCTTAGTTAATTTTCCATATCTTATTCCTAGATTAAGCTTCCATCTTTTGTTCTTGGGGAATTTATTTGGTGAAAATTCAAGAGATTGAATTTAATCAAATTGGTTGTAAGGTGAGGATTGATTCTTATTTCTCTAATTTAATTATTCTAGGTTAATTAAATCAATAGTATTGTTTTGATGGATTCAGTTAATTATATTGAGAATGAGATGATTTCTTTATTTTCCATGAGCTAATTTCATTTTAGTCTAGGGTTTGTATGATGTGTTCATGATATGGAATTGAATTAAATCTCAATTAATTATTCTTTTTATTCTTATTTGAATTGGCTAGTTGTTTAAGAACAATTGTTTAGCTACCAATTGTTTTACTTAGGCTTTGAACGAAGGAACGAGAATTGAAGTTCAATTCCAGATTTCATTCTTTTAAGATCTTAAAATGAATTAGAAATATAAGTTTTAAGATTAAGTCCTTGTTCTTAATGTATGAATTGATATAATGATTTCTATGAATGTGATTGCTAATAGACTGAATTTTTTCCTTTGATTTATTAGAAACTAGGGCTTTAGCATAATTAATTGGGACTATTCTTGAACATAGAGGATTGATAAACTGAATACAAACCCTGGACTATCTTTATTCATTACATTTTCACCTATTTGCATCTGCATTTTCTTTAATTTATTGTTTTGCTATTAGTTCTTTTAAAATTCAAAAATCAAACAAATCTTTTTATATTTAATTTGCTTTCACAAAGAAACAAGTGATTTCCATTTGCAATTCCTTGAGAGAATACGACCTTAGGTGCTTCCTATATACTACAATTACCTTGTGTACTTGCAGGTCGCTTTTGGATAGTATATTTTGAGGCGAACAAGGCTAGGTACTTCTAAGGTTCAAATGCTTCTAAGGTCACCACCAAATGATCGGCACTCAATTCCACACTTACAAAATCAAACTAGGCTCAAAACAGACCAGAAATAGGTTGAAACAGGAACGACGGAGATCCCAACGTTGTGGGGGTCAAGCAGCACGATTTTGGTATCACTTAATCGAGCAATATGCTCATTGTGCTGCCCTACATAATGGCACATAAGGCATTCAGGCTAGCGTGCATGTTTGCCGGCACCACCACGACCGACTAGGCCCCACTTTTCTCAACCACCAATCATATTTCTTCTATAAATAAGGCCTGCTTCCAATCATTTCAAAAGAACAAGAAGTTTTTAGAGATAAAATTTTAGAGCTTTCCATAAATTTTAGTTAAAATCTATCAATTTTCAAGATCAGAAATCCATTTTCTTCAAGTTTTCATGACTAATTTTGAAGTTTGATTTTTGTTATTATCAATTGGTTTCTCTTGTTTTGTTTAACTTTTTCTATTTAAGGTTTAGCTTCTAAGATCATCAACCAAGGTGAAGCTTAGATTTGGAGTAAAGCTTGTCTCATTCATACGAAGAAGCGCAAAACCAATGTATAATTCTTTCTTTTGAGACTTTTTAAATCAGAACTAGAATTCTCTTTTATATCCTATTTATAGGTCTAAAACTGAAAAGATCTAATCATGTTAATTTTAAATTTGAATTAAATTAATGAATCAAATTAACTTTTTCCAAAACCTCTTTCGTAAAAATGAAGAACTGCATGGGGTTTGATTCCCATTTGAAGGGATATGCAGGTATGCCAATCTTTTACGCATCAACTCCAAACTATTTTATAAAATAACATTTCCCATTCTTTTATCTTTGTGAGATTATTTCTATTTTGTTTTCTTTACATATGATTATGTTATTTCTTTTTGATTTATTAATTCTTACAATGAGCTAAGGAATGTGTGCTTTTCCTAGTACCTGTAAAAGCTAGAGAAAAGATCTTTTTTAATTTATTTATTCCATTTTTGTAGAATACTCTATCTTGTTTATCATTTTATAACTATCATGCATTGCACGGATAAATCTGCTCATGCATCATCTTTATTCTTGTTTATAAAATTTATTTTAAGTTATTTTGTATTGAAATTGCCAAACTAATTTTATAAAATAAACCAAAAACCTAGTCCCTTAACCCTTTTTAATTTTGAGGCTAGTGATCTTTTCTTTTGAGATGTTAATTGGAGTTAATTTGGAGTTTTTTTTTTCTTAATCTTCTTTCCAAATAAAATAAAATTAAGGTTGTGACTTTTTTCAAAATTAATTTCTCTGAACTTGAGGGTTTCATCGTGAGTTCAAACCTGAATGAACATTTTGATTTCCTTTTACCTGATCGGACTGGTGTTCGGGTGAGGCCTCATTGCTAGTTACTACACTGGGGACTACCTTCTTTTTAAAAAAAGAAATAAGAGGACTACCAATTGGTTTAAATTAAAGTTTAGCACTTTTAATACATAAATGACTTTCATGCATCACTTGCATAGGCTTCTTGCATTTTAGCTTATGTTTTCTTAGGAAAACAATGGATAGAAAATAACATCGAGTGGTTAACCCTCCTTGGGTCTATTCACCAATAGTGAAATCATCCACCCCATGATGAATCCTTTGATCCTTTCAAAGGTGTCATGAGTATACACGTACCGTCTGACCCACACGAGGCTCCTTGACTCACATATGGTTAGGTATACCACTGCTCTAGTATGATGGGTACCCAAACCAAGCCACCCTTACCCTTTTCATGTAATGAACCTAGATCTGGATCTTAGGTTGTATGCACCCTAATTAAAGCCTTGTTGCATATTTATGAAATGACTTTTCATTCATGCATTCATACATTTATGAATTCATAAGATCAAGAATCTTGAACAAAGTGGAAAGTCCATTTTCCTCATAAAGAAACTGTTAGTCTAAATCCATAACTCACCTATCACTATCTGATAGTCTATGATCACCTTACATCATGATCCCCTTCCCGAATTTTTTGAGTCAAGCACTTATCCTTTTTCTGTTTTGCTTTCACTAGGTACCTAAAATGGCCAAGGAAACCAACAATTCACCAAAGATTACTGACCAAACTGCAACCCATCAGAAGGAGGAAATGCCCTAATTGGAGTCATTCATTATAGGTCTTCTCCTAAGGTAAGAAAGACAGCTTGAGGCTATTGAAAGGAATTTCTAAGCTGCCCTAGAAGCTCGAAAGGCCATGTTTCAAGAACAGAGATAGCCTATCCTAAAAGAGGTCAGAAATATCATTGGCCAAGTCTCCCTCAATCCAGCCATTAACTCACCTGCCATGAATCTAAATCAAGCAACCCTAGGCTTGACCCAAACCTACACAAACACTGCTTCATCCTCTAAAACACACATTGACCTGATGATGTGGGTCAAATTGTAACCCTAATCCTCAGGATTAAATATAGAGTAAGTAGGGTGTCGAACTCAGTGAATTTGAGGAATCTTATATTAACCAAATAGATACTAAGATGGATAGGCACACAATATTAAAAAGGGATTTATATCTAAACTAATTTCTATTATTATTATCCTAAATTATGAATAAAGAATGTTAGTTATTAGAATTACAAATCCGGATTGATTTTAGTTATAAGATTTATATGCATGCAAAGATTGAGAACATGACCTAAAGTTTTTAAAAGCAATTCTCATTGTCAATTAAAAGTATTTTGATCTAGAGTCTATAAGCATTCTCATGTCATTATAAAGATAGAATAAAACCATTAAATTCATGCCATTTTCTTTTATCCCTTTAGAGTGGACTGCTTGTCTCCAAGTACTATCCCAATCCCTAAGTAACTTTAATTGCTTTTCCACCAAGTTATCCCAACTCTCATTGTGAATAAATTGATTACAAGTTATATATGGTAATCAAGCATACACAATATAATTAAGCACTCAATTGAAATTAAATCTTTCAATGCATATAGAAAATAAAGTAATTAAAATCAGAACTTCATTGCAATTCAAATAACTTAAACTTAGTGTAATTCCATAGAGTCAATGACAAAGTAGTGACAAAAAGACAAGTAGAACATCAAGGAACAAGTTAAAAAGACAAGGGAAAGGAAACTTGATGATGTTTTCTTCACTCATTCTTCAGAAAATTACTTTGTAGAAAGTCACCTTTGAATGCTTCCTTGAACCTCTTGAAAATTTCTTCAATCTTAGACTAATTATGCTACTTGAATTTACACTAAGTATTTGTAATTAAAAGCTATCAAATACTAACTTAACATCCCCCTAAGTAAGGCCAAACACATGTATTTATAAGCCTCAAGGTGTCGAAGTGATGCCTTTTACAAAAAGGAGTGTTTGTGAAGGAATGTCATGAAAGGGTGCTGTAACTACTCGGCATAGGGGGGCACGACTCGGCACAGGGGTGCACTGTCACTAGTCGGCACAGTGGTGCCAAGTCGGCATACTGAGTTGCTATCACGAGTCGGCACATTGGTGCCGACTCGGCACCTCTTAGTTCTTTGTCTTAGCCTTGCAAAAAAGCTTCCTTCTTTAAGCATTATACCCTTTAAACTTGATTTTTGCTGAGAAACATTTCAAAATTTAAAAATAAAGTTAAATGCACCAATTTATAATGAAATGAATGCATGCACACACAAATCAAATTATTATTTCATTAGTTTAGTTATACCAATTTGCATCATATCACCTGACTGACAAAGAAAAGACTACAGCTGATGCTCCACATATCCTATTCATGCAAATACATAACTCTATTGCCCAATCCATGTAAATTCCCAAAATTACCCCTCAGACAATACAGACCATAAACACCATTACCGACTTTGCTACTTCCTCTCCCGAGAATCCTTTTCAAAGGAAGGAACTCTTTACCCATCCTAATTTTAAGGCCTTCATGGAAAAATTTGAAACCATGGAAAGAACCATCAAGAACTTCAAAAGGCATGATGATAAGGTTGATGTCAATGACCTAACCCTCTTCCCCAATGATAAATTTCCACCAAAGTTCAATATGCCAAACCTTAATAAATTCAATGTAACAACCTACCCTAAGACTCACCTTAAGTTGCATATGGAGGTAATGAGGCCTTTTAGAGTGGTTGATGAGCTTTTTGCTCCATTATTCTAGCAATCTTTAACTGGAATTGCAGTGAAATGGCTACTTGATCTTGATCTGAATTAAAAAAGGACCTAGGATGACATTTGCAATGCCTTTGTCAAGAAATACCATAATAACATTGAGGTGGATGTTACCAAGAGATTTGGAGACTACTAAGTAGCTTCTTAAAGAATCCTTCTCCATGTTCCTTATAAGGTAGAGGACTAGAGCTGCTCAAATGGTAAACTAAACTACTGAGCAAGGATAGGTTGACATCATTGTCAAGAACCTTCTCCCTATTTACCAAAACCACCTCTTGACCCAGTACCTTCCCAATTTCAAGGCCCCTATTTCCACTACATAAAAAATAAAGGACCTAATCTAAAGTGTCCATATCAAAGAAGACCCCCTCCCCCCCACATCCAAATATAAGAAGAACATCCCTTACCAGTCTAATGTTACCTCTTCAACAAATCAGAAAAGGGGAGAGGTATCAACCATCTCTTATCACTAACCTTTAAGACTGGAAAGGAGGAGTTTCATTAACCTTGGGGTCCCACTGATTGTAGTCTATAAGAAGGCAATAAAGTCCAAGATGGTGAAGCCTCTTGAACCTAGACCACCCTTAAATCCATTACCTAAAAACTACAACCCTAATGAATATTATGAATATCACTAAAGAGCCGGGCATAAAACTAACTCATGTAAGGCTCTAAAACACAGAATCCAAGTCCAACATTTCCATTAATCCATTATCAAATCAACAAATCAACTCCATCACCAACCATAACTCTAAAGTTGAACTTATCTCATCAATTCAATCTGCTTCTAATTTTTGCAATATGCATGACCTGAGAAACTTAGTTGAAGAAATCGCCACTATAACCAGAAGTTGCAAAATTCACCAAACACCTATTCCTCAAGTTAATCAACCATCCACATAACGTATCCCACCCCCTGTCGAAAAGATGAAAAGGAATATTGAACCTAACAAAGACCCCATTCTCAAACAGTTAAAAAAGACATAAGCCAACATATCCATTTGGAGCCTGATTCAATCATCTTACCCTCACTGCTAAGCTCTCTGCAAGGCATTGAACCAATACTAAGCTCCAATAGACATCACTACCAAAACTTTGGTAGCCTTACTCACTAACACCACCAAAGTTGTTGCTATATTCTTCACTGACTATGACCTTCCTAAAAGGGAACTAAGCCATAACCATGCCTAGTACATAACAGTCCTGACTAGTGAAAAGATTGTCCTGATGGTATTAGTTGATAATGGCTCAGCTCTGAATGTATGCCTCCTCAAAATGACTAGCTGCTTAGGATTAGAAGCCTCTAGTTTCACACCTTCTGATCAGATTGTAAGGGCTTATGACAATACTAAAAGGGAAGTATTAGGAGTTACTACCCAGAATGTTACTATTGGTCCTGTTACTGCTCCTATTTCTTTCTAAGTCATTGATGTGCTAACATGCTTTAACCTCCTCCTTAGAAGACTCTGGATTCATTAAGCCAAAGCCATTCCTTTATCCTTACATCAGAAACTCAAATTTCCTTATGGAACTTCCATTATGATAATCAAGGAGGATAGACAGGAAGAAGTGAAACCCCAAACCCTATGTCCATATTTGAAATTTAGCCTAAACAAGCCTCTTTACCACTAACTAGATTCTCTTTTGATATAGTGGAGCTCATCAAAGGAGAAGTAGCAAAAAGTTTATTCCTCTTGATTTTGATCCTTATGATAATATTGTTGTCGCTAACATGATGAGGAACATGAATTATTTTTCTAGTTTAGGTTTAGGCAAGGGCCAACAGGGAATCAAAAGCTTCAAGAAGTACCCTATAGCCATTCCACCTTTTAGGCTTGGTTATAAGCCCACTGATGAGGATCTAGATGTAATGGAAAAAAGATCCAAGGAAATGGCAACAAACCTAAAGAGAGGTAAGCCCTATGATTAGCCAATGCACCCCTATTTCAAAACCCTAAATGGTTACTTTGTGAAAGAAGGTGAAGATTTTCCATATTGTGGTTTTCCTGAACCACAGGTTTGTCCTATCACCAAGAAATTAACACTGGGTTTGGAAATATTCTTTAATGTTAGATTAAGCATGGAAGAATATGAGCCAGTTTTCATATTGAAATAGGATTTGAAGGATAATATAGAGGCCACTCTCTTTGAGTAGGTCCTCATGAGTGGAAGTGAAAAAAAGATATATCTAACCCATTTGATCTAACCTATCCAGAATCAACTTAACAACTGGTACTACAAAGGAGAAGATGGCCAGCCAGAGTCCCCATTAGAATCCTTGTTAGTGTTCCAGTTTGACATAAAGTCTAAACCATATGACCTTGAGTCCTTTTCTTCTTTTGACTTTGTAAATAGCCACCCTAGCCATTTTTTCAATTTTGATGTAACCATGGATGATGGTCCTTTTTATTCATAAAAAGAAATTTAAATTTTCTTCTTATGATCCTGTGTCTCCCATCTCTTTGATACATCATCTCTTGAATCTAATTTGAAAATACATAAAAAAAAAAAAGAGATAAATGAAATAAAAAAAATGATGCAAGCAAAGAACCCATTAATATGGGCACCAATGAAAGTCCCAAAACTAAATTCATTGCATCTGCATGTTATAATAGGATGGCTCTATTAAGTTGATCCAAGAGTTTGCTGACTACTTTGCATCACCCTTAAAGACATGATTGGCATAGATCCAAGTATAGCAGTACATAAGATCCCCACTTATGAAGATATGAAGCCTATCAAACAAAAACTGGAAAGATTAAAACAGAACGGTCTTTGCCAATCTAAAAATAGATTACTAAGCAATTGGATAATGGTTTCATAGAGCCAATCACATACCCATCATAGCTAGCCAATATTATTCTAATTTCAAAAAAAGCTGGTAAAGTACAGGTGTGTATTGACTACAAAGACCTTAACAAGGTCTATCTGAAAGATGATTTCCCACTGCTGCATATTGACTTATTGGTTGATCGCATGGTAGGGCCTGAAATAGTCTCTTTGATTGACCTATTTGCAAGATATAACCAAATTTAAATGCATCCACTAGACAAGGAGAAAACTGCATTTGTGACTGAATGGGGTACATATTGCTAAAGGGTAATGCCATTTGGGTTAAAAAATGCTGGGGCAATCTATCAAAGGATGGCTACCACTATCTTCTATGACATGATCTATAAAGATGTTGAAGTTTAAGGGGATTCTTCCTCGGACTCTGCCAATACAACCTAAAACTGAACCCAACAAAATGCCTTTTTGGCACATCATCAGGAGTTTTTCTTAGGTATATGATCAGCAAAAAGGGGATTGAGGTCGATCTAGCCAAGTTGATAAGTACTTAATTGACTACACATTACCCCTTGTTTTTAATATATTTTATTCTTAAATTGAGTTTGATTTGTTTGTTTAGTGCTTTTCCAGAGTTCTTTTAGTTAACTCGGTGCCAAATGATGCCGTGAACTAAATGTAACTCAAAATGGTGAAAGATCCAAGCCAAAATGCTAACTTTTGGAAGAAGATGGGCAGACACCATTGAAATCCCAGCTGGGATTCCACTCTTGTGGGCGGACACCACTGAAATCCAGCTGGGATTCCACCTGTGTGATAAGAGCAAATTAAAAATATATCCAGTAGCCTCCCATGGGTGGAGGCACCATTGAGATTTCACTTATGGGCCTCTAGCGTCATTGGCACCACTGGAATCCCAACCATGGCTCCAGTGGTGTGAGGTTAAATTCTAACAATATAAATCATATCATATAGCATTTTAAGTGGGAGCTGCCATAGAGCAAAAATAGAGATTTAAGAGGGTTGGCTAAGCCCTAGAGTCATGGAAAATTTCTTAAAGGCTAGAGATATTAAGGGTTTAATCGAATTAAAGACTAAGATCCAAGTGGATGTGGAAGATTGAAGAGAAGATTTCGAAGAACATCTTCAAGATCTGTTTGAGATTTCTTCTTCTTTTATTTTCTGCATCTTTATTCTTTAATTTTAATATGAACTAATTATATTTGTAATGAACCCTAGTTTTGATTGTATAGATTGAAGGATTTAAACTTTAATCAATTCATCTTTGGTTGTTTTATTTTCATGATAAATCTAATTATCCCAATTAGCAATTGTTATCTTGTTGTTTGGATATTGTTTCTATATTGAACAAGTAGTGTTGCCTCAAAATATACTGTCAAAAAGCGACCCGCAAGTATACAGGGCAATTGTAGTATATAGGAAGCACCCAAGGTCGTATTCTCTCAAGGAATTGCAAATGGAAATAACTTGTTTCTTTGTGAAAGCAAATTAAATATAAAAAGATTTGTTTGATTTTTGAATTTTAAAAGAACTAAAAGCAAAACAATAAATCAAAAGAAAATGCAGATGTAAATAAGTGAAAATTTAATGAATAAAGATAGTCCAGGGTTTGTAATCAGTTTATCAATCCTCTATGTTCAAGAATAGTCCCAATTAATTATGCTAAAGCCCTAGTTTCTAATAAATCAACGGATAAAAATCAATCTATTAGCACTTGCATTCATAGAAATCATTCTATCAATTCATACATTAAGAACAAGGACTTAATCTTAAAACTTATATTTCTAATTCATTTTAAGATCTTAAAAGAATGAAATCGGGTATCGAACTTCAACTCTCATTCCTTCGTTCAAAACCTAAGTAAAACAATTGGTAGCTAGGCAATTGTTCTTAAACAATTAGCCAATTCAATTAAGAATAAAAAGAATAATTGATTGGGATTCAATTCAATTCCATATCATGAACACATCATACAAACCCTTGACTAAAATGAAATTAGCTCATGGAAAATAAAGAAATCATCTCATTCTCAATATAATTAACTGAATCCATCAAAACAATACTATTGATTTAATTAACCTAGAATAATTAAATTGGAGAAATAAGAATCAATACTCACCTTACAACCGAATTGATTAAATTCAATCTCTTGAATTTTTCCAAATAAATTCCCAAGAACCAAAATTTTTGAAGCCTAATCTCGAAATAAGGTCTGGAAAATTTAACTAAGAAAATCAACTGAAATTGTATGCCAATTACAATTCGTAAATCCAAAACTCTAGACCCCTCTCAATCTCTATTTAAGATCTATTTATAACCTCTAAAACAAAAAAAAAAAAAAAAAAAAAAAAAAAAAAAAAAACCTAAATGAAAAAGGAAACTAAAAATTCGGATAAATATTCCTAAAACTGATCAGATCTTCGCGGCGGGCGCTGGGACTGTGCAGCTGGGCGCTGGGGCTGGGCAGTTGGGCGCTGGGGCTGGGCAGCTGGCGAGTTTGGGCTAAAATCTTCGTTGGCAATGGACGCTGGGACTGGGCAGCTAGCGCTGCTGAATATGGCCTGCTAGAGACAGCCCATTGCGCACGCTGGAAGACCATCGCGAACGCTGCTGGGAGTGCTGCTGCTGCTGCCTGCTGCTGGGAGTGCTGCTGCCGCTGCCTGCTGCTTGGCGTGCGCTGGCCTTTTGGCAGCTAGCGCTGGGGGGGCTGGGATAACTGGGCAGTTGCCCTGCGTGCGCTGGCTAGGCTATGTGCGCGATTTTTCGGGCCCGTTGCACATGCTTCTGCCCAAATTTCATTCTTTTGCTCCATTTAATGCTCAATTCCTGCAAAATGAACTAAAACCCTCCTCAAACTAAAAAAAAAGTAAAATAACACATTCTAACCTACATAAACATGAATTAATCACAAAAAGCCTAAATTAACACACACAAAAACCATATACATATGCCACAAACAAGTAGAGATACCTTGGTGTAGATAGATCACTCATAGGAATAGAGAGTTGATTGGGGTGCTAGAGATAGACCTACAAGACTTTTTTAAATGTTAATCTCTTAAACTTAATACTGCTCCTATTTGATTATAGGTTGAGAAGAGATTCCCCTGTAATATTTAGGAAGTTAGGGATTTAATCACTTGAGAAAGGTTTTTATCTAATTCAATGATAGTCCAACTCAATCTATTGTTTGATATGCATGAGAAATTAGGGAAAGTTATATCTAGATTAGCTTTGCCTAAATTATTTCCATCAATATCATTTACTTGCTTTCTTAGGTTAGCTTAGTTTAATCAATCTTCATTTTGATCAACTAGATAATAGTCGAAGTTTGTACTAGTACTTATATACTATCCTCATGGAGACGATACTCATACTCACTACTTTATTACCTGATAATGACTTGTGCACTTATAGTATTTTAGTATGCATTTCGGCACATCACAAGTCAAAAGCAATTCTAAAGATGCCACCTTTGAAGACAAAAAAGGAGATTAGAGGTTTTTTGGGACAGCTCCAATATATTGGTCAATTCATCTCCTAGTTGGCCAATGTATATGGGCTTATATTTAAGCTGTTGAAGAAAGAAGCCTCTAAAGAATGGAATGAGGATTGTTAGAAAGCTTTTAAAGCAATCAAAGAATACCTTTTGAACCCCCCTGTCTTGTAACCACCCAGACTGAGTAAGCCATTACTCTTACATCTCTCTATCACTCACGAGGCTATAGGGGCAATGCTTGCTCAAAATATCCCTGACTCCCATAAAGAAAATGTCGTTTGCTACTTAAGTGAATGACTGCATGCCCATGAACTCAAATACAACTAGATTGAAAAGTTATGCCTTGCTTTGGTATGGGTCTGCCATAAACTTCAGCATTACTTAAGCTCCTACACTACTCATATGCTTGCTAACAAGAGCCCTTTGAAATTTCTCATAGAAAGACCAATTTTTGATAGCAAAATGGTAAGATGGATGGCTATTCTAGCAGCTTATGATCTGAAGTATGTATAGAGGAAAGCTATAAAAGGGAGTGTGGTAGCCGATCATTTAGTTGTAGCTCCTATAAATATTAGATAGTAAATGGTCTGAGCTAGAATTCCCCGATGAAGACATCATGAACTTAAACCTGAAGTATGGAAGCTTTTCTTTGATGGTGCAGCAAACAACAAAGATTATGGAGCTAGGATTGTCATGGTTACCCCTATGGGAGAAAATATACCCATGGCTGTCAAGTTAGCTTTTGAGATAACAAATAATGAAGCTAAATATGAAGCCTACATAGTTGGATTAGAGGTTGTTGTGAACCTGAGAATTGACTACTTAGAGGTCTATAAGGATTCAAATCTGATCGTGTCCCAAGCTTTTAGCAAATATAAGATAAGAGAGAGCGTTTGGTTCCTTATCGTAAACGCTTAAAAGACCTAACAGAGAATTTTCATGAGCTCTCATTTCATTATTTGCCTAGAGCTAAGAATAAGTTTGTGGATGCCTTAGCCACACTTACAATAATGCTAGATATGAGTGATGGGGAGATAATCAAGCCTGTGGTGATTAAGGTAAAAAGGGAACCTGGTTATCACATTAAATGCACGAATATTTAGTTGGCTAATCAGAAACCTTGGTTTTAGGATATTTTCAATTACCTTTAGAATAATGAGTATCTAGAAAAGGCAACCAAATCATAAAGAAGAACTCTGAGACAGTTGACCAGTAACTTTATCCCAAATGGTGATGTTTTATATGGAAAGGCATGAGGTCCATGGCGGAGATGAACGCCTTCATATGAATAAAATTGCATTGGCATAGAAAATAATGAATTTAGGGTACTTCTGGTTGACTATGAACAATGACTGTGTCAAGTTTGTATAGAGATACCATAAATGCCAGATTTATGCCAAGCTTCAAAAACAACCTCCCATTTCACTCAATCCAATTACAACTCCCTAGCCTTTGGAAACTTGGGGTATTGATGTCATCAAAAAGATAAGCCTTAAATCTTCTGCCGAACATGAATACATACTTATGGCAATCGACTATTTCTCCAAATGGGTTAAAGTTGCTCCATATTAAGTTTTAGATTTCAAAAGAGTGGTTAACTTTATCCGAACTAACATCCTTCATCGGTTTGGAGTTCCTTTCAAGATTATCATAAATAATGGGTCTCATTTGCAAAAAGAGGTGGCCCATCTATTAAAGAAAGAGAAGGTTCAGCACCAAATGTCCTCCCCTTACCATCCTTAAACCAATGGTGCAGTTGAAGTAGCTAACAAAACACTCAAAATCCTTCTACAAAAGATGATTGACAATCATAAAAATTGGCATCAATAGCTACCATTTGCCTTATGGGGATATCAAACTTCTATTTGCACCTCAACAAGCACCACTCCTTACTCACTGGTATATGGTGTGGAAGCAGTTTTGCTACTCAAGGTTGAAATCATATCAGCTAGAATCATGTGAGAAAGTTAGTTGGAAGAAGCAGAATGGTTAAAGGGTTATCATAATCAACTTAATGCCATTGACGAAAAAAGGATGGATGCTTTATATCAAAATGAGGGATATTAGCAAAAGATATCAAGGCACTTTAATAAAAGGGTCAATGTCACATCCTAAATTTCAGAGACGTGATAATCCTAGAACATGAGGAGACATAAGGTCACCCATGCTTGTAGAACCCACTCATACATATACAAACATTTCCTAGGATCATACCAAACCTCGTGCATTAACTTAATTAAACCATTTGTAAGAAAATCTTAAGCTGCAAAAGAGTAATTAACATATATTTTAACATAAACCATAAGGAAATAACATTTATAACTCCAAATAATTAATCAAATGAATAATATATCAAAATAAGACTCCTAAAATAAGGACTCCTGGAGCATCTAGAGACTCATCACATTGAAGCTAGAAAATGAAAGACTCGGACAAGGAAATTCCTCAAGCGGAGTAGATTGCTTGAGCTAACACCTTGCCTCCTCAAATTTGCTTACCTAGAACCACACAAGGAAAAAGGGGTGAGATAGATGATCTCAATGACTAAACAATATAGCTTAAACAATAACATATATCCTTTTAAAAGGGCCCATAACTTATAACACATCACTCATGATTTGTCATTCATGATTTATAGTTTGCAATTTTAGCAAGGTTCACAGAAATCGCACTTATAACACTTATCACTTATAAAGAGTTGATGGCTATTTTAACTCATTCACTTTAGGGAGAGGTGGCATCATACCAAATTCTAACTCCCAACCCATTACTTATAAAGAGTCATAAAACTAATTAGGTTCCACAACTAGAACTGCCCCTTCTAGCTGAGGTGGATACACTACCTCTATCCATCTGTTAAGACCATGTGCAGAGGTTTTAATGATTACCCACATCGGCATGAAGATTTATGCATAAAGGATTAAAGGTACTATAGCTAGAGCTAATGGTAATCACTTATAACAATAGCACATAAGAAGGCAATAATATCTAGTACTATAGTAATAGTAGTTTAACTTATTGAACAAAAGATAAATAATAGTGTAGTTCCAAAAAGGAAATAAGGTAAGACAACAATCACAAAAGCTTAATAAAGAAATCATATAATTATAATTGAAAGCAAAAAATACTTAGGTTTGAAGAATCTCAAAGGTTCCCATAACATAATCACTTGTACTTGTAACATGAATATAATGTTTACTCAACTTGTGGTTCCTTTGTTCCTAGTACTTGTAACCCTTTTTGAACTTCTACTACTCCCCAAACTCTAACCTAATGTTTAATTTGATACTTAGTATTTGTTTAACATCATGCTATCCTATCCCATAACTACCTCATGCTCATATAACATTCACATACACTTGGAGTTGCACTTAGAAGTGCACTTATCACTTGCACATAACATGTTGACTTTTAAAGTCTTGCATACTTTGCTTTTATAAGCCCACATGAAAATGCATAACAACTCATATCAAGACTTTTCTAAAGTCAAACACAATACATCATGATCTTGATATCAATTTAATTTAACTTTCAACTTAGTACAATCAACACTTTCCATATATGTCCACATAATAAGTAAACTTTCAAGTATCATGCTTATCTCTTATTACCAATTCATAAAATCATTCTCATTTCTCATTAACTCATTAATAAATCATCATAAAACCTATTTCCCATATCATTTAATCATATACACATATCAATCACAACATAGTAATAGGGTTAGGAAACCCTAGGTATGCTTAATTATCTCTAAACTTGTCTAGAGTTATTCCTTTAACCAATATGCAATCAAATCATTTATCATTCATATAAACATACCAATAATCATTGAAATATGTCATACAAAAATTATAGACATTGGAATCAAAATTCCTCTGCAGGCCAAATAATGCAATCAAGATAAACATGGATTTTCCTTACTTTTCGCACTTTTCGTTCATTACAGTAATATGTAAAAACATAGTTTAGACCAAGATTTTTCATGTAAATATAACAAAAATCATTTTATAATGTTCAAACATAGGAATCAGCACCCATAGATATATATATGCATGAAAATTTTCCAACTTTAGGTTTTAGGATGAAAACCATGAATCTTTCTTGTTTTTGGTACATTCTGCTTATTACAGTAATATTTAAACACAAGATTTAAACTAATATTTTTCATGTAAACATGACAAAAATCATTTTAGAACATACACATATAGGAATTGGCAACCATAGGTAATCCATATGCATGAAAATTCCAATTTTAGGGTTTAGAGTGAAAATCATGAGTTCTCTTGCTTTTTGGTGTTTTTCGATCATTATAGTAATATACAAAAATATATTTTAAATCAATATTTTTTTATCTAAACACAACAAAAATTAATTTAGAACACAATAATGTATAAATCGGCAACCCCTCCCCCGTGTTTATGCATGAAATTTCAAATTTTGAGTTTTAGGGTTCACCTTTAGAGGATTTGCATAGAGAGGGTTTTGTTTTTGGTAAAAAAATCGATTTCTCTTTCAAAAATTCACCTAGGCCAAAATTAATCAATATAAAATTAGTAAATACACAGCCCAAAATAGTTTTCTCATGATTAGTTTAAAAAAGTTAGATAGTAAATTGAAAGAAGAGAAAAACTTATGAAAACGGTTGCAAAATCGTAAGGTTTAAAAGTACTTTGTGAATTTCAATTGAGTGAATATTTTTGAGTGAATTTCTCTGCCAAAATTATGAAGAATAACATACTGGTGGCTTTCTAACAAGGGCTGGCCAAAATTTTGCTTTAAATATGTAGGATTTTGGGCAATTTCAAGATTACCCTTAATGAGCTAGGTTAGGAATGTTTTAGTGTAATAGGCTTTTGAAAAATTGGGCTTTTTATTAAATTTATGGGCTGATTATACGTAATTTAAAATAAAATATTTTTCTTATTATTTTCATTGAAATTTCCCCTGAAATATTTATTCAAAAATATTTTAAAATGCTTATAAAAATAATTTTATGTTTAGAAATCGCTTTGTGCATGAAAATTCAATTTATATGCAATAAATTATTTTTTGCTTATGCACTTCATATAAATCACTTATTTCACCATAATAATTCATATTATGCATATTAGAGCTAATATAACATACCACACACTCATCAACCACATAACACACGAATTTTCATAAAAACACACACTTAGCTATAATAGCTCTAAATTCAAGTAATTGGTCATAAAAACTCATAAGATGGGCGTGAGTTGTTATAGTCAGAGACAGAGGCTTAGAAGAAGGGAATTTATTTTTGAAAGAAATTAGAGCTCCAATACACGAGGCTAAGGGAAAATTCATACTGAACTGCACTGGGCCTTACATACTCAAAAAGATCTTGTCAGGTCGAGGGGCTATCCTCATGGATCTAAATGGCATAGAGTTTTCTAGTTCATGCAACTTAGATAAACTGAAGTGTTATTTTGAATGAATGTTAGTTTTTATTTGTAAATTTCCATGCATCATGTAAATTAGAATTACGTGGACTTGATTCTCCAAAATATTTGTTAATTGATAAAAATCAAAAGTGTGTAAGGAGATACATAGGTAGCCCATCATGGGTACGGTCTAAATGTTGATAAAATCACCATCTTGTGTCGATATCATTTGGTTCTTTACTTGTAAGATTAAAAAAAAATACTCGCTAAGTTGAAAACCTGAAAGGGTAGCTTAGGCAAAAATTAGAGCAAATAAATGATGTGTTATTCAAATTTTATTCAAACAATGAAACACAAGATCAAAAAATAAACATAATAATAAATAAAAAAAATTGTTGTCTATGTCTACATCCAAAGCCTTGATACCCTGAAATCTAAATCATCTTCTTTTTCCCTTTCAATCAACCTTTTTAGGAGCAATCTCACTCGCAGTACCTTCATCTTCAATCTCATGTAGTAAGGCCACCCTCCTCGCTTTTTCTACTAGCTAAAACATAGCTATCCACCACAAATTATGAAATTCTTGAAGGCAACCATTCATAACTGCCTTGACCAAAGTAGGAGTAATCAAAGTAGACTAGAAGAGGGCACCATCAGGGGGCACCTCTTATGTATGACCCATTTGTCTCATCACGGTAATCCCTTGGTAAAAGACCACCATATGTAACTTGAGTAAATATAACATCTTGTAACCAAAACTTATAATAATGAACCTTGTTATCTTGTACCAAGGCAAAGCCATAGTAAATCCTTTAGGCCCAACTCAAATAGCCATGAGATCCACTCCTTTTCAGAACTAAACTTTATTGCTATCTATTGAGACCTGTACCAGGAAATTGAGTAATCCCTTCGAGTAGGAGGAGAGACCACTCTTAAGTGATCTCTAAGCCATATTTGTTTCAAAATACAACAATATGAGCAAAGAGAAGAAGAATAGGAATGAAAAGAAAGAAAGTTCAGAAAATATACCTGTAGAATAATTGAGCTCATGGAACAAGGTCTATTATTCTTATATGCTCAATCCAAGTTAAGAATGGTTTTAACCAAAATAATGGTAGCAATAGTGCAACCATTTTCCATCTGAGACACTACCTCTATCATTCTAATATCCTCACAACCCATATAACCTTTAAAAAGAAAACCATAAGTCAAACAGAAAGATAAGACCTGCATCCAGCAATCTTGCCAATCACCTTCTTTAAAACCCCGAGGATCATAGAATTCGGTGATCACAACAGTCATATCAACCCAATTTCCCACAACCATAGGGCTAGCAGTTGCTACATCCAATCACGAAAGCCTTTGGAAAGAGTTGGAATAACCTACTCTTTCAATCACATCAACTAGATTCGCCTCAATATAATATCCTAACAGTACACAAAATTGCTAAAAAATGGAGAATGTCTCCTCCATACTTGCCCCAAACCTAAATACATGAACATCAGGATCCCAAAATTTCAGGCAAACTCTCAAAAAATCCCAATCAATCTTCACACCTCTTAGGGTTGGCATGGCATTAATCCCAAATCTCCCCAAATTAATACATTCCACTTGTTCAAGGTTTTTAGTCTATAAATGCATTGCATGCCTAAAATAGGGCTCCATTATGAGGAAACAAAAAGAGAAAAAAAAAAGAAAGAAAGAAATAAAAGAAACAGTCTTTGGAGCTCAGAAATCGAGGCTATACAAAAATGGCTGATCAAAAAGAGCTTAAAAAGAAATTAAGCCCATATATGCCTGAAGACAAATCCATTCGGTGGTATGACTTTCGTGCTACTTGACTGGGCGGCATGAGAGACGACAGCATGATTCTTGTACTACTAACAAAGGCACCATATTCATATACATTACATGCACCATATTCAAATACATTACATGCATCATATTTATATACATCATGCATACATCCATAAAACATAACATAAAGGTAAAAAAGTGCATTGTTATTTTAGAAATATACATACATGACATACATAACATCCTAAAGCTAATAGGAGAATAACCAATGATTGCACCTAAGCCTATGACGATCTTGCCTAGACACCTCCATTTCTTTTTCAAGCATGTCCAAGTGATGTAGGGTGGTCCTAATGCAATATGCATATTGGCCCAGAAGATCATAGTCATAGCGATTGAAATCTATCGGGATTTGAAAAGAAAATCTAGAGATGAGAATCACTAAAAAAACAGTTAAGAACTAGCTGACAATTAAATGAAGGCATACCTCTGTAATGCTCTCAGGGATGGTAGGAAAGAAGGGCATTGGCCTATCCTTGAGATCATGCCATTGATACCCGCCATCATAAGAAAAGTACTTAAGATGAGTAGGTAACCAAGTAAGTGAAGTAGATGGGGGAATCGGAGCAATCAAGCCTCCTACAGAAGTATCTGGAGCTTGAGCTAAATCACTAACATCAAGGTCTGAAGGACTAGCCATGGGACCCAGGGGACTAAGCCTAAGGCCTAAGCTACCGACCCTTAGAGGTAATGCCCCAAAAGCAGCACTACTAAACTTGGGACTTGTGCTACTGATCCTGGAAGGTACTGAAGCAGCACTACTAAATCGAGATTAAGGCATTCGAGAGGTGCCATAAGCATACCTTTGATAAGTTGACCTCCTTTACTCATTTAAAGGAGATGTGCCCTGCATCAAATAGGTCACCCTAAACTCATCATAGTCAATGTTTGGTAAAAGGAACTCTAGACAAGAAACTCTTGCAGCCAAAATGTCCTTACCTAGAATGGCCAAACCATATCTCAGGGCATCAGAACGACTTTCACTCCCATAATTTGAGACCTCACTCTCCCTCCTAAGTATAATAATCTCAAAGGCCCACAGTGCAATAAGAATGACAAGAGATCAGTTTTAGGCTTGGATTGATTTGGTCTAGTACCCATGCCACCAACCTATCAAATAGAGCCAATCTCACCTACAAAATAGATCATTAGGTAAGAGATAATGAATGTAAATCAATACAAGTCTATATTCACAAAGGCATTTGCTCTGCGGTCAAAGAAGCAAAGTTTGATCTATAAGTCTTAAAAGTCAATAATAAGTTCCCAACCCTCATGTTGGCTTGCCTCCAAAGGTGCCCATATGGTGGATCAACAATATCAAAAGTTTGCAACTGAGGGGCTAACCCCGGAAAATGCTTAAAGGCTCAATACTACAAAAAAGACACAAAATCAATTAACTGCAGAATAAGGGGCAAGAGGTATGGATAAAACACATAAAGACTCACCTCAAAAATAATAGAAGTACCACCGTGGCCATTATACTTGCCATAAGAAATGCCATACATCTCGTTATACATGGCACAAGGGCCCATGCCTCCCCAATCAAACTGATCAATCACATCCAAGTTCATCAATGAGCGCAAGATGCCCAAGTTAAAGAGTCGTTGCCATTATGCAGAAAAGTACAGCACAGAATAGTCAAGGCACATAGTCCGGAACTATGGCCTATATTATACTAGCATGGTGTCTCCCTCATGCTTCGTAGATGTGATGAAGCCAATAGCATGGGATATTAACATCCCATAAGGAGGATCAGCTCCAATCAAAGCAATCATCTCCAAAGAAGAGAAGTCAGTCCTAGAAGGATGAAACTCTAGAGGTGGGAGCCAAAATGCATACCTGTGATCATACTCCACTTGAAAGGAGTAACTGTCATCTCACAGCATAAGAAGTGGAACATGTTTGTGGTGTCCCACTAGCACTCCGCCAAAGTCTTAGTCATCGCAGTATTGACAATGCCCCTAACATCCAACTCTAACCATCCGAGCAAACCTGATGACTCAAGTCACCGATGTATGGCATCATGTTCATTAAGGAAAAGACAAACTGACTCTATGATACTCTTGCCTCCTCTCAATCTCAAATGTGCATGCTAAAAAAAATTATTAATTTTTTTTAAAAAAAATTATTATTTTTTTAAAAAAAAATTATTAATTTTTTTTAAAAAAAATTATTAATTTTTTTTAAAAAAAATTATTAAAAATAAATAAATAATGCATATAAAACATACTTGAAGCCTTCCATCATAACTAACATGGTGCTCTAGCTATTTCAACAGTATCTCAGGGTTTAGATTGCCCATCGGAGCAATACAATGGTATTCAATTGTAAAAACTAAAGGGAATTTTAGTGAGAAGTTGAGAGAGAGAGAATTTGAGAGAAAAGAATGAAAAATGAAATGGGGAAAGAGGGAGAGGCATATATATAGATAAGTTGGTGGGTGTGAACCCTCAAAATTACACCTCCAGTCGATCGCCTTCCAATTAGAAACCCACAGGATCAAACCGAGCTCGAATCGAAACTGAAATGGACCCGAAACAGATGAAAAAGCAGGAAATAAGTCAAACTAGCCGGCCAGCGCGCAAGAGGCATGCCACTACTTTGGTGTGCCGCCTCATAGGCAGCATGAAATACATGCATGCGATAGGGCGGCACGCTTAATGTGCTGCTCGGACACTCGGCATGTCGCCAATGCGACCTGTGCCGCCGGTGACATGTCGATGCCACCGTCCATACTGCCGGCAGCCCCCTCTGCAACTTTATAAATAAGGCCTCATTTAGGTTCATTTGGCACACATTCTAAGGTAGAAATACTCCTTAAATACTGATATACTTGTTGCTTTCAAATTCTTTTTGAAATTTGATACAAAAGAGTTATTGTTTCAATTTCAATTTTGATTTACATTCATCACGCTATTTCGCTAATCTTTTGTTGTTAAGATTTAGATTCCAAGTTTTTTGAATCGAAGGTGGAGTTGAGATCCAGAACAAGGCTCGTTCCATTCGTCTGAAAATCAAGAAAAGTAAAGGTATAATCCCTTTTCCCTTCTCAAAATTCTAAACTTAGTTCTAGAATTATATTTAGGTCTACAACAGAAAAGATCTGAAATTTATTAATTTAAGAATTAGAATTAAATTAATAAACAAAACAACATTTTTTTTCAAAATCCCTCCTTCGCAAGAAGGAAGAACTGCGTAGGGCTTGATTCCTATTCAATATGATACACAGGCTGCCATTCTGAAAGGCATAAACTCCAAAATCTTTTTATTAATACTTTTTCTCTTTTATTTTGATTTATTGATATTAATCCTTCATTTCTAATCTTGTACTAGCTTAGTTGAGGAATGTGTGCTTTTCGTAATACCCATAAGGGCTAGAGGAAAGATCCTCTTATTTCATTCATTTTGATCTTGTGATAATTAAGTAGGATTTATTCTTTTACTTATTTATTGCCATTTCATTTCATTTTATCATATATATTTGTTTCATGTAGCATTATATTCATGTTTATACATACACGAAAATTCCTTTTCAAGAGTTATTTTGCATTTCTAGCCAAACTAAAGAAAATCATATTTTCTCAATTGTGTAATTACCAAAACCTGATCCCCGAGCCCTCTTTGGTCATTCGTGGATTAGTGCATTTTCTATTGGGACAAAATCAAAATATTTTTGGAGTCAATCAATTTGGATTTTCTTTAATTTTCCCAATTAAAACAAGTAAATTAAAGTGGCGACTCCCTTTCACAATAACAAATCGCACAAATCAATTTTCTGAACTCACAGTGAGTTTTAATTGTGGAATTTCTTCAAAAGAGCATTTTGATTCCTCAACGGATCAAACCGGTGCTCGAGTGAGGCCTCACAGTTGGCAACTCCGCTGGGGACATAAAATCTTTTTCAAATAAAAGATAAAGTGGATTACTTTTGGTAAAAAACCAAGTTTGGCTTTAAATGCAAAATAACTCCTTCATGCATCACTACATTGGACTCCTTGTCCAAAAACCCTAGCTTCCTAGAAAAACAAAGGATAGAAAGTAACATTGAGTAGGCAACCTTCCTTAGGTCTGCTTGCTGATAGTGAAATCATCCAGCCCACAGCGTAACCTCTAATCCTTTTAGAGGTGTAATGAGTATGCATGTACCATTTGACCCATACGAGACTCTTTGTCTCACATATGGTTAGGTATATCGCATCTCTAGTGTGATAGGTTCCCTTCAAACCACCTTAACCCTCTCATGTAATGACTCATAGAACCTTCCTTTAGGATTGTATGTACCATAATACTAGAAATTGGTATGTCATTATCATGAAACATTTTCTATTCATGCATGCATGCATAGAACTTACAAATTTGGAGAGTTTTAATCTCACTCAAACACTGCTAGTCCCGATCATAAACCCATGATGCCAATCAAAAGCTGATATATTCCATGATCTTTGTTCCATACCTAAGCTAGAAACTGACCCAGCTTTATCTCTCTATCTAAAGGTTAACAAGATGTCTGTTACCGGAGATGAGACCACGACCACCAAAGCTAATGAAATCTTTGATGAGCTTCTTGTTAAGCTCTCTGAACACTAGGAAACCATGATGAAGAGGTAAGAAGCCCTTTTCCAAGATATGCTAAAGGCCTAAAGGAGGGCTATCATGGAAAATGTCCGTACCATGTTGGAACAAACCTCCCTAGCTCAAAACCCAACTGACCCAAAACCATTCAGGGCTGACCCAAAACCTGCCTTTTATCTTGTCTATGGATCCACTTCTAGAGTTGAATCTAGAGACAAAGAACCTGCAAACACCAATATCATTCCACCATTGCCTATCCCATCACCCAAGTTCCTCAAAAACAACTCACCAACAAATCTCACCTCTGCTTTCACTTCCCAACCCACTAATCCTTTCCAAGGGAAAGAAGTTAATCCTGAAATAAAAGCCTGCATGGAAAAAAATGGAATGCATGGAGAAGATGTTGTTAGGTATGAAAAAGAAAGAGGATCTAGTTGATAGGGGGTCCTTAAGCTTATTCCCTAATGCAAGAGTTCCTCCCAAATTCAAGATGCCTGAGTTTGACAAGTTTGACGGGACTACCTGCCCCAAGACCCACCTCAAGGTATATGTGGGGGCCATGCATCCATTGGGTGTGGATAACGAACTCCTAGCTTAATTATTTCAATAGTCACTGACCGGTACAGCTGCGAAATGGTTTGTAGACTTGGATGTCTCCAAAAAATAGATCTGGGATGACATCTGCAATATCTTTGTCTAACAGTATCATTACAACATCGAGGTCGATGTAACAAGAAGAGACCTCGAGACCACCAAGCAATATGCAAAGGAATCCTTCTTTTCATTCCTTATGAGGTGGAGGAAAAAGGCTTCTCATATGGTAAATCGGCCTCTTGAAAATGAACAAATTGATATAATTGTCAAGAATCTTCTACCAGTTTACCAAGAAAGCCTACAGACTCAATACTTGCCTTCCTTCTAAGCCCTTATTGCTACTGCTTCGAAAATTGAAGACTTGATTCAAAATGGTCAGATTAAAGAAGAGACCGCATCAGGGCCAAGGTATAAAAAGCCAACTCATTAAGGTAATGTGACTTCCTCAACGAATCAGAAAGGGGGGAAGTTAATGCTCTGATTATCAAGAAGCCTATCAGGATTGAAAGGAGGCAGTTTTCTAATATAGGGGGTGTACCTATGAGTATTATCCTTAAGAAGCTGCTTGAGGGAAACATGGTGAAACTTCTTGAGCCAAAACCAGTCTCCAATCCACTGCCAAAAAATTATAACCCAAACGAGAGGTGTGATTATCATCAAGGACCTGGGCACAAAACAAATGTGTTCAAGGCCCTTAGACATTGAATTCAAGACCTTATTGATTCCAATGACCTGATACCACCAAGAGCCTGACCCAATATCAACACCAACCCTTTACCCAATCACACAGTCAATACCATAAATAATCATGAGGGAGTTGACTCTGTCTCATTGATTAAGTCATATCCTCAATACCAAGCTCTTTGCAAGGTGTTGAATCAATGCCAGGCTCTAATTGATATCACACCTGAAAACCTTGTTGCTTCTATTACCTCTGCTACTAAAGGGGTGTCCATCACTTTTGGAGAAACTGACATTCCAGAAGGAGACTCTAGCCACAATAATGCCCTTTACATTACAGTGGTAACTCGGGAAAAGATTGTGCCAATAGTTTTGATTGATAATGGTTCAGCCTTAAATGTATGCCCTCTGAAAAGTAGCAAGCTGCTTGGGACTGGAAGTTACTGATTTTACCCCTTTAGATCACATAGTAAGGGCGTATGACAATACCAAGAGAGAAGTCCTCGGGGTGGCTATCATCAAAATGAC